>JAKUCV010006497.1:33951-124398 GCA_028386065.3 Turnera subulata
TGGCAAGATACTTGCCAATCGGCTCCTCAAGATTGTAAGATTCAACCACCTCAAAATCAATGTACCTCGTAGGAATTAGAGGCCCCCTAATCAGCTTGTCAAACCTAGCGCGATTCTCCTTAGAAATCCATCCCGGATTGTACTCGGTAAACTTAGGCATAGGCATAAAGCGCGGGGTATGGTCGGTGATGGTGAAGTTGGGTCGGCAAGGGTTGGTATTGGCCATCCTAGGGTTGCTCTTGGGAAAAGTCATCTTGAACTAAGGCTAGAGAGGGTAGGAGACGAAAAGAAAAATCAAAGAAAAAAAACCTAAAGGGTGCTAGGGAAGTAAAATCGGCACTAGTTGTATGGATGTCTAGAGCTTGAATGATTTTGGTGTGGAAAAATATGGGGGGGTGTGTATTTATAGGCTCTAGAGGCGGTGGAATTTCTGGTGTTGGTGCCGTCTTCTAGTCCTATGGGTGCTAGGAATCCTCCTCAAACTAGTATTCAAAGTGGGTGTTACGAATACCCGACCCAAAATCACTTGGGCCTATTCACCTTTCCCTTACACCTTCTTCATAACCATCATCCAACATCTTTGGAGTCGCCACCCAAATTTTATTAAGGGACAAAAACTTTAGAAAAACCCTTTAGGTGACTCCATTTAGGCTACTAGATAGCGAACCAAAGATGCTGGACCCGAGGATTCGTCATGGATGGGAAGGTGTTAGGCACCCATTCCTGTTGGGGTGAAACTTTGTGCAATTAGAGGATTTTGTATGCCTTGAGCAAGTGTGTAAGTGTGAGCACTAAAACACATATTAATTGAATATTAAAAAGAAAGGGGAGAAGAAGAAGAATGGGCTTGAGTTTCCACCACTAGAAACCACCTACGTACCCCGGCGACCGGGTTCAAAGCCCACGTAGTTCTTGACATGGCATCACAACATTCACATCATCATCAACATCAACATCTTAACAATAATTGGTCAGACAAAAAGGGATTAGGATTACCCCTTGTAACCCTCCTCTAGCTCCTCGGTTTGGGTTGTGCCTCCCACACAATTTCCTCAACTCAATCTTGGAGTTCTTCTTGATTCCTCTTTTCTGCCCTCAATGGATGATGTACCCACGAAATTCTACCAGAGTTTCGCCTATGGAACTATTTCTTTAAGCTTGGAGAGATAGGGTTTCTCCAAGCTTCAAAGCTTTATGAAGAGTGTTTGTGTAATAGAATGTGTGTCCTTTGAAATGTGAGAAGAGGGTCCTATTTATAGTGTTCTGTGTAGCCTAGGGGCGTGGACCATCTTAATGACCAAGGTAATGGCCAAAAATCTAGGCCAAAACCGAGTAGAATCAGTTTACGGTCGAAAATCGGGGAGAAAATGCGTTTCTGGGGGTGCATGACCGCCATGGCCGGCTGTCATCCTATGGATGACAGCCAGGCCGGGAGGTCATGGGTGGAAGACCGCCCAGGCCCACCGCCCGCGCCTACGTGTTTCACCCATTCTTTCCTTTTTCGGTCCCGATTCTCCCCTAATTCCTCCCTGATTGATCCTACCGCATAATTAACCCCTAGACTGCCCAGAATCCTCTGCTTTCTTGTTTACTACTCATCTCAATCATCTCCTAATTGACTAATTACACATTGGTTCCTCATTTTAAGCCAAAATTATACCAAAAACATTCTTGCTATTAAGGAATGATTTAACTCTGATTTTTCACGAAAATCAGAGCTAAATTTGTCTGCAAGCAAGGTGTTAATGGGCTGTGCAGCTCTGAAGAAAAGTCCATACCTTATTAAATTGGATCCTTACGTTTATCTTCAACCCAAGAATAAATATAATTGGGTTTAATAAATAAACAAGCCCAAATTCAACGAGATAAAATACATTTTAGCAATTTAGTCCTTAACATATCCAATGATTAAATCGTCTCATTAATCCTAGGCATATAAAAGTCTTAATTACTATAACGTATAAATTCTACTAAAATTAAACCCCATCGATGCTTCAACCCAAGACTAACTCATCAATCTTATGATTCAAACATTTCTGGAGTCTAATCTCAATGTAATTTTCATGGGTCAAATTTGGGTGTTCACAGATGCCCCTCGTTGGTGAGTCTTTAAAACTTGAAGACGAAGCAACGTAAGGAAGGAACAACCAAATTTGGATAACGAATGTGACTATTATGGACCAATGGTTGGAGCATCACATGCTCCACCTCGAGAATCGTCTCATCCCGAGGTTTGTGATTGACTCATCTCTTCTCTTGGGATTTTCTTGGTCCCAAGAGCTACCGGGAATCATCTCATCCCGGGGTTTCTTTTGGGATTTTCCTGGTTCCAAAAGTCATTAACGAAGGATCATCTCACCTATGCTAACTAAGGATATTATCACCCTCCTGTGGGGATTTTGCCAACCAAGGATATTATCACCCTCCCGTGGGGATTTTGCTAACTAGGGATATTGTCACCCTCCCGTGGGGATTTTGCCAACTAAGGATATTATCACCCTCCCATGGGGATTTTGCGAACTAGGGATATTGTCACCCTCCCGTGGGGATTTTGCTAACTAAGGATATTATCACCCTCCCGTAGGGATTTTGCCAACAAAGGATATTATCACCCTCATGTGGGGATTTTGCTAACTAAGGATATTATCACCCTCCCGTGGGGATTTTGCCAACTAAGGATATTATCACCCTCTTGTGGGGAATTTGCCAACCAAGGATATTACCACCCTCCCGTGGGGATTTTGCTAACTAGGGATATTGTCACCCTCCCGTGGGGAATTTGCTAACTAGGATCATCTCACCTATGTTAACCAGGGATGTTGTCGCACTCCCGTGTGGATCTAATCTCATCTCGGGGGTCTTGGGATTTTCCTGGGCCCAAGAGCTAACGGGAATCACCCCGTGGTTCATCTACATCGTCTCGGTGCTCCTCCACGTCAGGACAACGTCCCTAGGATATCTCTCCCTCAACATCTTCATCCACTCTACTTTAGGGGTATCTGCTCCTGGCGACTTTCATCAATTCTACTCCCATCTTAGGGGCATCTCCCCCTGGCGACTCCCATACGGCTTCAGGATCTGTTCCTTTTAAAGCTTTTCTGCATCTTGGTTTCGGGATGGTCTATCTCGTGGCCAATTCTCTTAGGGGTTCATTCACAACTGTCTTTCTCATCTCCAGGCTTAGAGGGCAGGTTCTTTATAAAAAGTTCGTTCAACGCTTAAGTTTTAATGAAACAGACAAACATGCTCATTATTGGGATCCAAAAATATGCACACCGGGGTTCTATTTTGGAGAAAAAGTCATTCCAGGATGCAGGGCCCGCTAAAAATAGGCGGGAGATCGAACTGTATTGCGGCGGTCATGCCAAGAAGCCCGCCAGCTGGTGGCGGTCATGTGGGGATGACCGCCAAGTCTGGCAGTCTTCTCGACATGACCGCCCGCGCTCCTGCGGGTTTAAAACCCCCCTTCTTCCCTCTCTCTTCTCTTATTTCGTTCAACACACCTAAAAACACCCAAAACCTATCAACCCCTCCTCCTCATACCCCGAAAACACCCTCTAAATCTCTCTCATACTTCCCTTCAACTCTTACACCTCTCAATCCTTCCACATCACAAGAGGATTTCCATGAAGAACTACCGCCCAAAATCTAATCCGGAAGAAAATCGGAGCCTATTGCTAAAGTCTCCTGATAGGCACATCTCCTCCCAACTCGACAAAGTCCAAGTAAGTGATTCTTATTCATCAAAGCTCATCAAACTTTCGTTTTGGTTGAAATTCAAATTTATGCCCACTGTGCTTCTTGAATTCGATTTTGTGCGGTGCATGTTGTGTTTGGATGTTTAGAAATTCTCCTAAGATGCCCATAATGCTTTCCCTCATGCCTAATTTACGGATTAAACACAAGAAGTCATGGATTGGGGTTTCACCAATTTGGGGTTTAGGGTTCTTGGCGAATTTGAATGATTTCAGGTGATTCGGGTGCTGTTACATTGTTGTGAATGCATATTCTTGATGTTGGGTGACTGGGTATTAATGGGCTTGTCCTAATTTTGGTCAATTTCAAACTTCGCCGGGATGGTTTTTGTGACTTTCTTGCGTTTTAATCCGTAAATAAAACTATGCTAAGAAGTTGAAAATGACGATGCTAGTATGCAATTTTACTCTCATGATGCATGTCTTGACACATGCGGTCTTTGTTTGGCTTTACCGAGCCCGAGGGGGCGTGGATATTGACTTCTTGTGGGGTATTTACACAAGTCGAGGACGACCGGCAACGGAGCCATGCCGGAGTTGCCGCTCACCTTCTCATCCGGGAACATGTCGAGAGGAATGGATCTGTTCGAGAGATCATCGAGAGGGTCGGCTTATGGGACTTCTTCCGCACTTTCCGGGGGGACAAGGTAGATTTACAAGATGTGTCAACTCTAGGCGAGAGGTGGTGGGACACCACCACCACTTTCCATTCAGCTTGCGGGGAGTTTATGATGCTCCCTTCAGATTTTGTTCACATCATCGGGTTGGTTTTTGATGGCGCACCCGTCAGCTTTGATCAGCAGTTTGGCATTGATCGGTTCCAGGAGTTAGTAGGCCTTGAGCCTAGGTAGGCCCGCCATGGTGAGGTGTCTCCCAAGTGGCTGCAGGATTCTTTGTTGGCCCCTGATTATGCGGGGACAGTGGAACAACGGGCCCGGGGTTTGATCCTAGTGAGCTTGTGTAGGACTATTTTCGCCACGGGTAGAGACCGGGTCTGATGCAATTTGTTGGCATCACTTGTCCATTTGGATAGGCCATGGATTGATTGGGCTTCGGTGGGCTTCGCAAACGCCTATCGTGAGATGATCAACTTTTCTAGGGGCACAGCCAAATATTTCTATGGTTCGGCTTGGATTTGGGAGGTACAACGCCATCTTCTTCATCGTGTTACCATGCTCTATGATGTGTGCCGAAGTGTCCTGCAAGTGCACAGGGTAGTTCTAGTACTCTATCAACGTCGTATCCACAGGGACTGGGATGACACTGTCACTCCTTACCTTAGACGAATTAGGCTTGAGATAATTAAACAAAAATGGAATATAAGGTGAGTGCAAATCGAAATTAAATTAAGTAAGGGAATAAAAGTAATAGTAATATTGCAGTAGGTGAAAATCAGGTTTTGGTGAAATAATAGGCATCCAGAAATTCACATGTCTTGCCCTTGTCCTTTAAATTGCTCAACAGCATCATCGCAGGCTGGGCCTGTGTGACGCCCTGTGTTTAATTAGAAGTCTTGAAGGGGCTCCCAACCTAATGTACTACCAACGGCTTTCGATCTTATTGATAGTTCCCTACGCTTCCATCTACCCCCTATCACTAGAGTAGACGTCCACTTAGAGGTGGAGCTCGGTGTTGGTGCTAATTACCCACAGTCTCTCCCTATCTTCTTTCGAACGGCTAGGGGGGGAAGGCTGACTATTGTTGGTCTCGCACACTTGGCTTCTCCTTTCGGTCCTTCACCAAGCTTCAACTAGATTGAAAATAGGCTGCTCAATAATCAATCAAGAATCAGATTAAAAGTGGTATCATTCTTTCTTGACTGTGTCGTAACAGGCTGAGACAGTGCTGAGTCCGTGACTGAGCCTGTGGCTGAGCCTGTCGAAAACACAAAGTCAATTACACAGATCAGTTCTTGCAGGCGCTCTCAACCTATACTAAACCCATTTGTTTTCACTCACAGGTTCCTCCCAAGGTTCTCACTCATCCTAATGCTTTCGCATCGGTCAAACTAAGGGGACTAAGAACTGGTGTTGAGGCTAATTGAAACACCCGTGTCCCAATTTTACAAATAAAATACTTAAATAAGGGAAATTACCAAAATACCCCTGAAACCCGGGACACGAAATCCAATGTCAAAAACAATATCCAAAATCTCAATATAAAGAGATGTCATAACAAACATAGTCAATCTGGCTTAGCAAGCCTCAAATCAAACCCGGCATCCTGCCGATACAGCATCAATAGTAAATCCCGGCAACCCGCCGATAATGTAATCCAAATCAATAGACATCTCAATAAAAATCCAATGCAGCGGAAGAAATAAATGGAATAAAAATATAAGAAACAAAACAGTATGCATGCCGACACTATGGATCCAACCGGGAGAACAAGCACAGCTACCTGCTGGGATGTCCACGTCCGTACTCCGGGAAAAGAAGAAAGTGACAGCACGCTATCTATGGGTCTGAAAAACAACGTTGGCGATTATGTGAGTCGCCTACTCAGTGAGCAATATAAGTCTAATTATGAGAGTGTGCAGATCAAGTCCGAAAGGAAAGAAGAGCAACAAGACAAGCATGCAAACATACAACAATCAGTACTAACATGCCAACACAATCAAGCATTCAGTTTATTATTCTCCATCTGTTGTGTGTTAAGTTTTCTTATTATGATTAATTATTCAGGGCCCCTACTGTGTGCGTCGAGCTCGGTCCCGTCTCATGAGACAACCAGGCATACGCCCAAATAAAACCAGGCACGAAGCCCAAACAAATCCATAGAGAGAGAGAGAGAGAGAGACAGAGAGAAAGAGGGAAGTAGAAAGGGGAAGGTAGAAGGAGGGAGGTAGAAACCGGTCATCACAGACCCATATTCAAATCCGCATACCACATGCTAACCCGCATGCAAACCCGAGGGGTATCACTTCCCGCTCGAAACAACCGGTCATCAGCACACAGTAGCCTAACTTCTACTGTCCATTATCTTTATTCACAGATTATGAGTTTATGTGTGCCATTAGTTGTGATCTAACAGGGTAGTGTGATAAAAACATCTCAATCAGATAATCGGGTCTCCGACCCACAACACATCACACAAAGCACCCAAATTCACATCACATGTTATAAACCATAGCAATCCGAATATCCAGCTCTTAAGCAAAACAGTACACTTAGGCACACAATACGGATCACAGCATGTTAGCAAACAAGCATGCAACTCAAACAAACCAATCCAACGAGCTCATGCATACAAACATAAAAAGACATATAAAGTCACCTCAATGACGATTGCCCTGTGGAGCCTTTCCCAAAACCGATCCACCTGCTCCCGAGGTAACACCCGTGCCTGAATACCGGCACATATACACATCACAAAACAGTTTTTAAAGAAATAAACAAAACTATGCATGAATGCCGATGTAAAGCTCAACTGAGTAAAACCCGTCCCCAATTAGTCAGTTATGAAATTCCCGGGTCTAAGCCCGACATGATGTTCACTCACCCAAACTCCAAGTACCGGGACCTAAGGTTCACCGGGCTTAAGCCCAACTAAGTCCAAAAGAAATTCCCGAGCCTATGGCCCACTCATTATGTCGTTTATGAATTCCCGGCCTAAAGTCCAATCTAAGCCCAATTACAATTTCCGGGCCTAAAGCCCACTTCCATAAGTCCTTATTTAATTAATTATAGGATTGGGCTAAAAGCCCATTACTTAAGTCCAAGGTTAATCCGATGTCCAAAGATTCCCGGCCTAAGGTTCTACCCGTGTCGGTAATTACCAGCCTCATACTATTCACACTCTCATACTATCACAATTTAAATACATAACCCAATTCCGAATTATAAGTACATGCCGGATATAGATTTAAAATACACCATATATACCGTGGAATACCGTAATAACGACCCGAGCCTTCGCCGGAAAATTCCCGAGCCTCGCCGGAAAATTCCCGAGCCTTCGCCGGATTCCGGTGAACTCGCCGGAACTTCACCACAGCCTCCAAACCAACACGTCAACTCTGCCACCATCAAACAACCAACAAATACCCGAACCAAACATCTCAACAAATCCATATTCCAAAGAAAAATTCAAAATAGAAAAGAGAGTCGGAATCTTACCGGAATCAAACACAATCCAAAATCCAGATCCTACTGCCGAAGCCTCGGATCTAAGGAGCAGCACCGGTTTCTGCAACAGCTCTCCTGCCCGGAACTTCACCCCGACCCGAGCACAAACCTCGCTACCGCCGCAAGAACAGCTCACTGCCCACACCCACATCTCACAGTCCAATAATTAACACAGACACAAGAACGAATCGAAATAGAGTTGAGTGTATGAATCCTTACCCGAGAGAAATATTGCCCAAACCGGATCACTTGAACCCGTTCAACAGCACCAACTCGCTTCCTGCCGGCGTCACACACGAACACCAACATCGACACCACCCACACCCGACCACCACACCGAACCCAACAACAACGACCCCGACCACAACCCGTCGCCAACCCCAACCCACAACAAAAACAGAGAGCCAATTAGCACGACGGTCATCGCAGGACGAAGAGAAAGAAAAGAAAAAGAGGAAGGGAAACAAGGACTGGGCTTACCCATTTAACGACGACGGCGACGGCTTGAGGGACGTGCAGCGGCGGCTCGTGTGCTTGAGTGTGCCGAGAAAGCGAAAGAGAAAAAGAGGACGGGAGAGGAGAAAGAGGGAAGGAACGGGAGAGCAAAAAGAAGAGAGGGAGAAGGGAGATTTCGTGGGAAGGTTACAGGAGAGGGGAAGAGAAGAGGGAGAGAGAGAGGGAAAAAGAGAGAAGGAAGAAGAAGGGGAGATGGGGGCGGCGGCCGTCGGGTGAGAGAAGAAGAAATAAGAGAAATAGGAGAAAGGAAGAGAAAAGAGAAAAGGGGAAGGGTTTTTAGGGTTGAGCCGGCCCCAGTTCAAAACGACGTCGTTTTGGACTGAGGCGCGGTCAACCCGCCCTAGTCAACATTGTTTTTTTTTTTCCTTCTATTCCAAAACGACGTAGTTTCGATAGAACCCATATTAAACTCCGCGTTTCACCCCGATTTCGAATCCGTTTTCCACGGAACCCGAACCATGAACAATACCAACTTAAAATTGATATTTCCAAGGCATAATAATTTATTTCCTCGACTAAAACTCGAAAATACCTCAAGGGTAAAATTGGAATAAAAATTTCGAAAATTTCGAAAAATTAACTTATGAAAATTCAGGGCGTTATAGTTCTACCCCACTTAAAGAAATTTTGTCCTCGAAATTACAAGGTAAGAACATCAAACCAATAGGGATACTGCTCCCGCATATGGGACTCAACCTCCCAAGTAGCGTCATTCGGAGAATGACGGCTCCACCTAACCCGAACCATCGGAATAACTCGATTCCTCAACTGTCGCTCCTCCCGAGCAAGAATCTCAACCGGCTCCTCAACATAAGTCAAATCCTCAGAAACCTCCACCTCTGTCGGGGATACAACATGACTAGGTTCAGACCGATAACGCCTCAGCATCGAAACATGGAATACGTCATGTATGCGCGACAGCTCCTCCGGTAAAGCCAACCTGTAGGCCAGCGGACCAATCCGCTCCATGATCTCATAAGGACCAATATAACGAGGGCTCAACGTGCCCTTCCTCCCAAACCGGATAACACCTCTCCAGGGAGCAACACGGAGGAAGACTCTGTCACCTACATTGTACTCCATCTCCCGACGATGCTTATCGGCAAAGCTCTTTTGCCGGTCCTGAGCAGTTCTCATACACTGCTTAACCACCTCGATCTGATCAACAGTCTCCTGAACTAGGTCCGGACCAATCACCTATCTCAGACTTTCCTCATCCCAACAGATCGGACTACGACACTTCCGCCCACACAAAGCCTCATAAGGTGCCATACCGATACTGGAGTGATACCCGTTGTTATAAGCGAACTCAACCAACGGTAATGTCTCATCCCAAGAACCACTAAAATTGAGCACACAGGCTCTAAGCATATCCTCCAACGTCTGTATAGTCCTCTCTGACTGCCCATCAGTCTGCGGATGAAATGCAGTACTAAAATTCAGCTTAGTCCCCAAAGTTGTCTGCAAACTCTTCCAGAAGTGGGAAGTAAACCTCGGATCCCTGTCCGACACAATGGATAGTGGAACTCCATGTAGACGGACAATATCCGAAACATACAACCTCGCCAGCTTATCCATAGTATCCGTCTGCTGAATCGGAAGGAAATGAGCCGACTTGGTCAACCTGTCAACAATGACCCAGATGGCNATTTTGCTAACTAGGGATATTGTCACCCTCCCGTGGGGATTTTGCTAACTAAGGATATTATCACCCTCCCGTAGGGATTTTGCCAACTAAGGATATTATCACCCTCCTGTGGGGATTTTGCTAACTAAGGATATTATCACCCTCCCGTGGGGATTTTGCCAACTAAGGATATTATCACCCTCTTGTGGGGAATTTGCCAACCAAGGATATTACCACCCTCCCATGGGGATTTTGCTAACTAGGGATATTGTCACCCTCCCGTGGGGATTTTGCTAACTAGGATCATCTCACCTATGTTAACCAGGGATGTTGTCGCACTCCCGTGTGGATCTAATCTCATCTTGGGGGTCTTGGGATTTTCCTGGGCCTAAGAGCTAACGGGAATCACCCCGTCGTTCATCTACATCGTCTCGGTGCTCCTCCACGTCGGGACAACGTCCCTAGGATATCTATCCCTCAATATCTTCATCCACTCTACGTTAGGGGTATCTGCCCCTGGCGACTTTGATCAATTCTACTCCCATCTTAGGGGCATCTCCCCCTGGCGACTCCCATACGGCTTCAGGATCTGTTCCTTTTAAAGCTTTTCTGCATCTCGGTTTCGGGATGGTCTATCTCGCGGCCAATTCTCTTAGGGGTTCATTCACAACTGTTTTTCTCATCTCCAGGCTTAGAGGGCAGGTTCTTTATAAAAAGTTCATTCAACGCTTAAGTTTTAATGAAACAGACAAACATGCTCATTATTGGGATCCAAAAATATGCACACCGGGGTTCTATTTTGGAGAAAAAGTCATTCCAGGATGCAGGGCCCGCCAAAATCAGGCGGGAGATCGAACTGTATTGCGGCGGTCATGCCAAGAAGCCCGCCAGCTGGTGGCGGTCATGTGGGGATGACCGCCAAGTCTGGGCAGTCTTCTCGACATGACCGCCTGCGCTCCTGCGGGTTTAAAACCCCCCTTCTTCCCTCTCTCTTCTCTTATTTCGTTCAACACACCTAAAAACACCCAAAACCTATCAACCCCTCCTCCCCATACCCCGAAAACACCCTCTAAATCTCTCTCATACTTCCCTTCAACTCTTACACCTCTCAATCCTTCCACATCACAAGAGGATTTCCATGAAGGACTACCGCCCAAAATCTAATCCGGAAGAAAATCGGAGCCTATTGCTAAAGTCTCCTGATAGGCACATCTCCTCCCAACTCGACAAAGTCCAAGTAAGTGATTCTTATTCATAAAGCTCATCAAACTTTTGTTTTGGTTGAAATTCGAATTTATGCCCACTATGCTTCTTGAATTCGATTTTGTGCGGTGCATGTTGTGTTTGGTTGTTTAGAAATTCTCCTAAGATGCCCATAATGCTTTCCCTCATGCCTAATTTATGGATTAAACACAAGAAGTCATGGATTGGGGTTTCACCAATTGGGGGTTTAGGGTTCTTGGCGAATTTGAATGATTTCGGGTGATTCGGGTGCTGTTACGTTGTTGTGAATGCATATTCTCGATGTTGGGTGACTGGGTATTAATGGGCTTGTCCTAATTTTGGTCAATTTCAAACTTCGCGGGGATGGTTTTTGTGACTTTCTTGCGTTTTAATCCGTAAATAAAACTATGCTAAGATGTTGAAAATGACGATGCTAGTATGCAATTTTACTCTCATGATGCATGTCTTGACACATGCGGTCTTTGTTTGGCTTTACCGAGCCCGAGGGGGCGTGGATATTGACTTCTTGTGGGGTATTTACACAAGTCGAGGAGGACCGGCAACGGAGCCATGCCGGAGTTG
Organism: Turnera subulata; assembly: GCA_028386065.3. NCBI lineage: Eukaryota > Viridiplantae > Streptophyta > Magnoliopsida > Malpighiales > Passifloraceae > Turnera > Turnera subulata. The sequence continues at coordinate 45,783 of JAKUCV010006497.1, forward strand.
CCGCTCGCCTTCTCATCCGGGAACATGTCGAGAGGAATGGACCTGTTCGAGAGATCATCGAGAGGGTCGGCTTATGGGACTTCTTCCGCACTTTCCGGGGGGACAAGGTAGATTTACAAGATGTGTCGGCTCTAGGCGAGAGGTGGTGGGACACCACCACCACTTTCCATTCAGCTTGTGGGGAGTTTATGATGCTCCCTTCAGATTTTGTTCACATCATCGGGTTGGTATTTGATGGCACACCGGTCAGCTTTGATCAGCAGTTTGGCATTGATCGGTTCCAGGAGTTAGTAGGCCTTGAGCCTAGGTAGGCCCGCCATGGTGAGGTGTCTCCTAAGTGGCTGCAGGATTCTTTGTTGGCCCCTGATTATGCGGGGACAGTGGAACAACGGGCCCGGGGTTTGATCCTAGGGAGCTTGTGTAGGACTATTTTCGCCACGGGTAGAGATCGGGTCCGATGCGATTTGCTGGCATCACTTGTCCATATGGATAGGCCATGGATTGATTGGGCTTCGGTGGGCTTCGCAAACGCCTATCGTGAGAAGATCAACTTTTCTAGGGGCACAACCAAATATTTCTATGGTTCGGCTTGGATTTGGGAGGTACAACGCCATCTTCTTCATCGTGTTACCATGCTCTATGATGTGTGCCGAAGTGTCCTGCAAGTGCATAGGGTAGTTCTAGTACTCTATCAACGTCGTATCCACAGGGACTGGGATGACACTGTCACTCCTTACCTTAGACGAATTAGGCTTGAGATAATTAAACAAAAATGGAATATAAGGTGAGTGCAAATCGAAATTAAATTAAGTAAGGGAATAAAAGTAATAGTAATATTGCAGTAGGTGAAAATCAGGTTTTGGTGAAATAATAGGCATCCAGAAATTCACATGTCTTGCCCTTGTCCTTTAAATTGCTCAACAGCATCATCGCAGGCTGGGCCTGTGTGACGCCCTGTGTTTAATTAGAAGTCTTAAAGGGGCTCCCAACCTAATGTACTACCAACGGCTTTCAATCTTATTGATAGTTCCCTAAGCTTCCATCTACCCCCTGTCACTAGAGTAGACGTCCACTTAGAGGTGGAGCTCGGTGTTGGTGCTAATTACCCACAGTCTCTCCCTATCTTCTTTCGAACGGCTAGGGGGGGAAGGCTGACAATTGTTGGTCTCGCACACTTGGCTTCTCCTTTCGGTCCTTCACTAAGCTTCAACTAGATTGAAAATAGGCTGCTCAATAATCAATCAAGAATCAGATTAAAAGTTGTATCATTCTTTCTTGACTGTGTCGTAACAGGCTGAGACAGTGCTGAGTCCGTGACTGAGCCTGTGGCTGAGCCTGTCGAGAACACAAAGTCAATTACACAGATTAGTTCTTGCAGGCGCTCTCAACCTATACTAAACCCATTTGTTTTCACTCACAGGTTCCTCCCAAGGTTCTCACTCATCCTAATGCTTTCGCATCGGTCAAACTAATGGGATTAAGAACTGGTGTTGAGGCTAATTCCTCAATTAGTTCCTAATTTTCTCTCGAAACTAAGAGCGAAGGGTTGGTTGTTGTTGTTCCAGCAACTATGGTTTCTCCTTTCGGTCCTTCACCTAGCTACCTATAATCATGTATGGGTTTGATCAAGTCTCAAACATGGAGCAAGTTTGCAACAACCAAACAAAAAAAAATGGTTAAGAACATAGGAAGAGCAATTTATTTCACTAAGAACAGAGACATGCTTCACCCCTTCAACCTAAGAGGGGTTGTTTAGTTCATAATCAAGGTTACAAAACCAAAAGGAATTAAGGGTAGTATAATGTTTGGAACCAAGCTGGAGGTTAGGGACAACACGATTTCTGCCCAGAAAAGGCTGCAGAATCGTATTTTCCCCTTAAACCCTTTGTTCCAAAGTTCTACAGGTTATGGGTATTGATCGAGGGGTCCAGTTCGATGTCTGTTCTTCCTTTCTCCTTCTCTTTCATGGTGCAGATTCCTCTCTTCTCTTCTCTCCCACGTGCTGGAAGGTTTGGCAGTTGGGCAGGTTGAGCTTCAGTTGCCCATCTTGCTCCTCGAGGTAAGGCAGCATGGGAGGTGTGGCAAATGGATGAAATCTGCAAATCAGCAGATTTTAGAAGACTTAGAGGGAGGATAATGGTTCTTTAACTGCTAAATTCTTTGGGTGTGATGATTATCCCCTCTTTCCCATGCTTAAAGTCTTCTGAGTTGGTCAGGTCATGATTGTAGAGTTGAAAGTTCTGCAAGTGGTGAAGCTCTGCAAGTGGCTGAGTTTAATATTCTTATTTTTGCATTCTAGTCATCTACAGAATCCACAGGCTGAGCCTGTGCTGGGCCTGTGCCTGAGGCTGTATGCGATTTCTTCCCATTTTTCTGTGCAAATGATTTCAGCTCTTTTTGAGATTGATGGAGTGGCGTGATGGCTTCGTGGATTAAGGCAAAGGTGGTGAAATCCAGTGGATAACTTGTGATTGGAGGGGGATTCGTGGCCTTTTACTAATTCTGCAGAGAACAACAGGCTGTCAAACAGGCTCATGCTGTGTCAGAGGCTGTTTTATTGAATTCTCCAAAAAAAATATCCAAAATTCTTCAAAATGCACCTGGAATCACTAATCATACAGTAAGGGATGGGATTTAAGGGAATATGATGAAATAATGCAAAGTGAGGTATATAGTCATGATAAGTCGAGAGAAAGTATATCTAAAATCATGCCAAAAACTATGCATATTTCATGTGCATCAAAATACCCCAAACTGAAAATTTTGCTTGTCCTCAAGCAATCAGAAGAGAAAAGAAGGCATGATTTCGAAAGGAAGTAAAACAATTCCAATGCATCAGATTTTCGCTAGGTTTCTCCCTTGTGGTGTTCCAATTTAGGCATCCTCTTATTCTTCCTTAAAATCTGCATAGACTCTAATCAAATTCCTTGTCATTAGTTTGGTCATAAAAATTACAGGAATAATTTTGCAACTTGCCTCCATTCGTTCTGTCATTCGAGGAATTCAGTTAAAGATTGAAATGTGGAAAACAATACCTCATATGCAGACCCATTACCTCTTGTCTCCACTAATGTGCATAAGTCATCAAGCTAGGATCACTAGGACTTATTCGTGTTGTACTGAGGCTGGGTGAGGGTTGTCAAAGAAGGGTGGATGGTTTTTGCAAAGGGCAATGGCTTGTGAACTCGATTTCTTTTGTTTTTGTTTATGAACAGCATGAGACAGTGTAAAGGTTGTTAGACCTTATATTTCCTGTGGTCTCATGTTGTTTAGTAACTGCATCCCAATACTTCAGCCATTCTTGATGTAACCACTGATTCCAACAGATGGATTGGATTTGTGTTCCTTGGTGGAGTATGATTTCCAGATGTTGCCCTTGTCCTTCCTCCCTTTCTTTATTTTTGTTTTTCTTTTCTTCTTTTTTTTCCTTCTTCCCATACGTTTTTCATTTTCTTTTTTTTCTTCAAGGGGAGGATGGAGTTCGTGCATCTGGTGGCGTTTTGATTTTTGCACTGGCTGAGTATGGGTCATCTCCTTTTTCTATTCTTGATCAAATCATGCTCATAGGCTCATCGACAGGGTGAGGTTGTTTGAAGGATTTTAGTGCCCTTAGACACTGATGGCCCATGCTTATGGCTTCAAATGGTTGAGGGTGGACTGTGGAGGGTAATTGAATGAAATGGGGGCCATCTTGATTGGCTCAAATGGGGTTGCGAGTGAGGTGTGGGTTGGTGTAGTCTGTTTGGTGTGCCAAAGATGGCCTAGATCCTTTCCTTGCTTGTAGACTTTGCTTAAATTTCGCCTTGACAGAAGTAATGGCCTGTTCTAAGGTAAACAGGCTGAGCTTGTTTGTTTAGAAAAAATTCCTTAACATGGTTCTTCTCTTGACAGAGTTCATGGAATGCAGTTGCTTGATTATTCCTGTTCTGTTTTGGAAGAAAAATAAGACAAGTCATAAGATTGTGGTCTTGAGCAGAATTTAAATGGAACAAGAGAGAGTGCATAAATGTAAAGACAGGCTCACATTAGGAGAAACAAAGTGAAAATAGATGAAAATCGAAATTGCATTACATGAACACTAGAAAGTACATAGCATAATTGCACCCTAAAATACCCCAAACTGAAAAACTTACAGTGTCCTCACTGCAAAAACAAAACAAAAACAGGGTGCAATAACTACAAGGTCATATAAATAAAAGAAGCACACTGTCGAAAACAAAAGAGATAAGGTCTAGGCTGAGTTATATGGACACAAAATACCCCAAATTGAAAGTCTATGTATGTGTTGTGGGGTTAGTCTAGACTAAATCTGTGTTGCAGGATCGGGGGAAAGTTAGTTTCTGGGCCTCTTCTTCCCGAACGGTGGTTGAGGTGGTGCTGGCGATACCCTGGTCAGTGCCCTTGCCATGTTGAGGAGGTTGGTGAGGTTTTCGGTCAATTGGACTTGCTGGCTCGTGTATTGGTTATGGACTTCTCGCCTGACATGGGCCTGTGTCTCCCCATTCCTCCTCAGTTCTGTGATGCCCCGAGTGATGCTAGTGCACATTTCCCCCATTGAGCTTGTGAGGCAGATCTCTTGGGCAGAAATGCTCTCCTGGAGGCGCTGCTGACGTTCCCCTTGAGCATTAAGGGTCTCTTGTAAGTAATTTTGGTTTTGGAGGATTGGAACGATCTATTGACCAATCCAATCCTGCTTTTGCTCCAAGGTATCCAGTAATTGGTCTCGGGTAACAGCCTGGGCCTGTGCCTGAGGCGGTGGGGCTGCTGGAGGGGCTGTCTGTGGCTGTTGTTGGTCCGTATTGTTTTGGGGCTGTCCCTGAGGTAGTGCCTCACCCTGTGCCATGTCTACTCGTACAGCCCGTTCCTCAGGCTGTTCCTCTGCTGCTTCTTTCTCAGCCTGTTCCTCAGGCTGTGGTGCGGGGAGGTTGAGGCGGTTGAGAATGGTGCCGTCGATCCAAACCGTTCCTTCAACTTCCTGGAACTGGTTGAGGGGGATGCCATAGTGCCATGCCAGTGCTGTGACTATCCCCGCACCTGGAAGGTACTGGGCTTTCCGCTGTGTGTAGAGGCGGCGGAGAATGAAACATCCTGTGTTGAGGGGCTGTCTGTGAACCATGTAGTATAGAATGAAAAGCTCCTTGGTTTGCACTGTTAGACGACTTCGGTTCCGGTCGTAAATGTTATGCGCTAGGAAGTGCTGAATGACTCTGAGGCTGCGGCGGTGGAAAGATGTGGCACTGCTAGAGGAGGAGTTGTAGTTCGGGGTGTTGGAAATCTCCCTCCAGAACGTTTCAGTGTCAAAGTTGCCAGGTCTCTCCTGGTGTCCTTCGTTTGGCCGTCCAAAAGTTGCATTGAACTGGGTGACCATGAGGACTCTGTTCTCGTTGCCCAACCTGAAACGGACGAGTCCATCGTGGCGCGGTCTGGGTGGCTGATAGGAGAGTGAAGAGAAGAACTCACGGGTGAGGTCCTCGTAAGTTTCGTCTCCCAATGTGGCAAAGTTGGACCACCCAATGGGTCGAAGCAACTACCTGACAAAGGGCGCTCATGTCTAGGCATCTGCTAACAAGCGTAATCTGAGATGGTGCGCATCTCCATGCCCTTCTGTGGTCGGCACTAACTGCCCGGAAAATGAAGGGTTGGATGTCGGCCTCTTGTCCGGCTTGTTCATCTTCTTGTTGCTCTACTTCGTCCTCCTCGCCTTCCCTCTGTTCCTCTTCTTCCTCTGCTGCGCTAGGGGATGGGGTCTAGGGTTCCCGAGGGCGATCCCGGTTGCGTTTGGATTGTCCCTCATGTGTTGGTGTGAGGGCAGGTGTTGAGGGGTTGGCCATGGCGGCGGTTTTGTATTTGGAGGTGATGGAGCGGGTGCGTGGGCGTTTGGTCGGGAGGGTGGGGGTTGTGGTGAGTGAGGGGTAGGGGTGAGGGCGGCGGTGGATGATTCTAGGGGTGGGTCCACCATCATCTCGATGATTTTGGATTCGGGACGGCGGTGCGCTTTTTAGGGCGCACTTCAGTGGTGGTGGTGGTTTCAATTTCTGGAGGGGGTCTAGGTTTAGGTCAATCCCGCCACCAGGAATTGTGAGTTGGGTACGAGGGCGGCGGGTGTAATGGGTAAGTGGGGTGGTTCGTGTGCTGGATGGTGTGGTTTGAGAGGAGTCGGGGATGGTGGTTGTGAATCTGTTGTTGGTGCAGGGAGTACGAGAAGGGTGGGGGTTTGGCATTTTGTGGTGGGTAAAGGCGAGCGAACTCGCAAATGAGGAATTGGAGGGGAGGTAGGTCTGGGTATAGTTGCAGTGGTGGGGGATTTGGCAGGTTGCGTTGAATGGATTGGAAGAGGGGGCGGTTGATGGTGTAGGTTCCAGTGGGGTTATGGGGTGGGAGATTAGGTTGAGGTCGGGTTGGGGAAGAAGGAGGGGTTGTGGGTGGTGTGTTTTTGTTGCTTCCGGCCATGATGGTGCAGGGCGCAATTTTAGTGTTATAGGGTTTGCAGCAGTGGGTAGGGAGAGGAAGAAGATGAGGTGAAGTGAAGGCAGGGGTTTTCTTTTTAAAGCGGATGAACAGGTGCAACAATTGGTGAAGCAGTGGATAAACGAAGGGTTATGTCTGCTCAGTAATGATTGTTGCCGCCCATTCATTTGTATGTGTGCCCCCTTTTTCAGAAATTGGGTTGTGTTTGTTCGCATGAATGACACGTGGGTAAGGGGGTATAATTGTGTTGGGCAGATTTTTTTAGCGTGTGAGACAAATTTTTCCTGTTTCTTTTCTTGCGCTGGGAACTGTAGTCGAAACAGGCTGAGCCTGTTTGTTACTACAGGGGCACAGACTGTGCCTTGGTATTGACATTGTTTATTAGGAAAAAATTGTTTCCTAAATTCAGCAAGACTCTAACCCTAACATTTTGTTCGAGGTTCCCTATCATTAATGATTCCCTAAGTGCGAGAAATCGTCAAAATGAATTGTTAGATTAGTGTGGAAGTTTGGCACAGGCTCAGCCTGTGATGGGGCCGTGGTGAGCCTGTGTTGGGTCAAAATACTCTTTTTGTAAAAGTTATTAAAGCTAGTTATTGAAAGAGGTATTAGGGGAACTTCCCTGGCGATTTTCTGACTTGATGATTCCTTTCCTCACATTTGCAGCACCTATTAAAAACAAAAGAAAGCACACAAAATAGAACGAAAGAAAGAAAAATAAAGAAAGTCTTGAAAATTACCACACTTGGGGATTGCCCAAGTGGTGCTTCTTTTACGTCTTTTAGCTGGACACCTCCTCATCTTGCTAGGTGGGAGGTGGATTATGGAGCAATTGAGTCTCCTGATATTCAATGGCTCTCGTGTGTTACAGCTTCAGCCTGTGTCCATTTACCTTGAACGGATATGTCTGCTTATTGTAGATCTCTACTGCTCCATGTGGGTAACAGTGTGACACAGTGAAAGGTCCAGACCATCTTGATCGAAGCTTTCCAGGGAATAGCTTTAGGCGAGAGTTGTAAAGAAGAACTTGGTCACCTTCCTTGAATTACTTGGGCTGGATCCTGCTGTCATGCCACTTCTTTGTCTTTTCCTTGTATAGCTTGGCATTCTCATATGCTTCCAGCCTTAGCTCGTCTAGTTCATTGAGCTGCAACAGCCTCTGCTCCCCTACGACCTGTGTATCAAAGTTTAGAGCCTTAATGACCCAATACGCCTTGTGCTCGAGTTCCACAGGCAGGTGGCAAACTTTTCCAAAGACTAGGCGATATGGTGTGGTGCCTATAGGTGCCTTGTAGGCTATGTGGTATGCCCAAAGAGCATCATCAAGTTTCATTGCCCAATCGTTGCTTGATGGTCCCACTGTCTTCTCCAAGATTTGCCTGATCTCCCTATTTGTCACCTCGACTTGGCAACCTGTCTAGGGATGGTAGGGAGTGGCCACTTTGTGTCTGATTCCATATTTCCTCAAGAGGGCTTCAAACTGCCTATTGCAAAAATGGGTACCACCATCACTGATTATGGCTCTAGGTGTGCCAAATCGAGTGAATATATTTTTTTTCAAGAACCGTGTCACTACCCTGGCATCATTCGTTGGGGAGGAAACAACCTCAACCCATTTGGAAACATAATCCACAGCCACCAAGAAGTAGTTGTTCCCATATGAAGTTGGTAATGGTCCCATGATGTCAATCCCCCAAACGTCAAACAGCTCTACCTCTAGTATGCCCTGCTGTGGCATTTCTTGCCTCCTTGAGAGGTTCCCTGTTCGTTGGTATTCCTTGCAAGCTATCACCCAATTGCGTGCATCCTTGAACAAAGTAGGCCAATATAGTCCAGCTTGTAAGACTTTTGAGGCTGTCCTGGTTGCACCATGGTGTCCCTCGTACTCTGCATTGTGGCAATCGTGTAGGACCTGTGCCACTTCTTCTTCAGGAATGCATCTTCTGATCATCCTATCTCCACTCCTTCTAAACAGCAAGGGCTCGTCCCAGAGGTAGTTCTTTATGTCAGCGAAGAACTTCTTCCTCTGAGAATAACTCAGATCAGGTGGGAGTGCTCCACAGGCTAAAAAATTGACAATTTCTACATACCACGGCATGAGCCTGTGAGTGACACTGTGGATGGTTGCAATGAGGTTGTCGTCTGGGTGGTGGTCATCAATGGGCATGTCCTCTCTTGGCATGTGCTCTATTGGTAGTCTGGATAGGTGGTCAGCTACTACGTTCTCTGTACCTTTCTCGTCCTGGATTTCCAAGTCAAACTCCTGAAGTTAGAGTATCCACCTCAGGAGTTTTGGCTAGGTTTCCTTCTTCGCCAGCATGTACTTCAAGGCAGAATGATCGGCGTGTATGATGACCTTGGAACCCAGCAAGTATGCCCGAAATTTCCCAATGGCAAAGACTACTGCCAAGAGTTCCTTTTCAGTTGTGGCATAGTTGACTTGTGCTTCATCTAGAGTTCGGCTTGCATAATAAATTGCATGAAGTTTGTTGTCCTTCCTCTCTCCGAGCACAGCCCCTACAGCATGGTCACTGGCATCACACATGATCTCAAAAGGCTGGCTCCAATCTAGGGGCTAAATGATTGGAGCTGTGGTTAATGCTGTTTTGATCCTGTGTAAAGCATCTAAACATGATTGATCAAATACAAATTCAGCATCTTTACTAAGGAGATTCGTCAAAGGTTTTGCAATCTTTGAGAAGTCCTTAATAAAGCGCCTATAAAAACCTGCATGACCAAGAAAGCTCGAATTGCCTTAACAGAATTAGGAGGTGGAAATTTTTCAATTATATCAATTTTAGCTTGGTCTACCTCAATTCCTCGCCCTGAAATTTTATGCCCAAGGACAATTCCTTCAGTCACCATGAAATGACACTTTTCCCAATTCAGAACACGGTTAACAGCCTCACATCGTGCTAGCACTATTTCAAGATTAGCCAAACAAATATCGAAAGAAGTTCCATAAACAGAGAAATCATCCATAAATACCTCCATTATATGCTCTATCAGGTCATGGAATATGGCCATCATGCAACGCTGAAATGTGGCAGGGGCGTTGCACAAACCAAATGGCATGCGCCTATATGCAAATGTGCCATAAGGGCATGTAAATGTTGTTTTCTCCTGATCACTTGGGTGGATTGGGATCTCGAAGAATCCAGAGTATCCATCCAAGTAGCAAAAATGCATATGCTTGGCAAGTCTTTCTAACATTTTGATCAATGAATGGCAAAGGAAAATGGTCTTTTCTAGTAACCTTGTTAAGCTTCCTATAGTCTATGCACATTCTCCAGCCCATGACAGTCCTAGTTGGTATGAGTTCTTCCTTTTCATTTTTCACAACTGTCATTCCTCCCTTTTTAGGAACTACATGCACGGCACTAACCCAAAGACTATCTGAAATTGGATAAATTATCCCAGCATCTAATAGTTTCAAGATTTCCTTTCTAACCACTTCTTTCATGTTTTCATTTAATCTCCTTTGTGGTTCTATTACGGGTTTGCTGCCTTCTTCTAAAAGAATATGATGCATGCAAAGGTTAAGGCTGATACTTGTGAGATCGTCAATGGTGTAGCCTACTGCCTTTCGGTGTTTGTTGACTACAGTGCATACCTTGTCTTCTTCCTCCTGTGAAAGGTCAACTCCAACAATAATGGGAAACAAAGAGGCTTCAGGGTCTAAGTAGATATACCTGAGATTGGGTGGTAGAGGTTTTGTTTCTACCCTTGGTGCCTCTTTCGCAAGTTCTGGTCCAACGGATACTGTGACAGGCTCTGAAACAGCATCAGGGACAGGCTCAGAAACTGCCTCAATCTGTGGTTCTGTAGCATGGGCCTGTGCGTCAATTCCTGGCTCTATTTCTTCGGCCAAAAATTTTGCTACCTCCTTCAGGGCCGTTTCATCTCCATCAATGAGTCCATTGACTAGGCAACCCAGCAGCTCATCCTCATATGCCTCCATGAGTTGGGATGCCTTGACAAGCACATGAACAGGGTCTGGCACAGCATCAACCATGCAACACTGTCCTGCTCCAAACTCATTCCTCTACGCCTTCTGGACATTGAACTCTACTGTCTCCTCTCCAAGTCGCAATGTCAATGTTCCATTGGCGCAGTCGATCATGGCTCCTGCTGTGGCTAAGAACAGATGTCCTAAAATGATGAGTGTCTTCTCATCCTCTGTCATATTCATCACTACAAAGTCTACAAGGATGAAGAAATTGCCAACCTTGACTGGAACATCCTCCAACACTCCCACAGGGTATACAAGTGAGCAATCGGCAAGCTGAATGGTCATCCTCTTGGGACTTGTGTCTCCAAGGCTCATGTTCTGAGTAATGGAGAGTGGTAACAAGCTGACACTAGCCCTTAGATCGCACAGGGCTCCTTCAATCTTTTTGACCTCGATGTTGCAAGGTATTGTGAAGCTCCCTAGGTCTGTACTTTTCCTGGGTGGATGGTGATGAATGAGGGCACATTGACATATAACTTACTCAGCATTTCCTTGAACTTACAGAATTGCTACTCCAGTTTGGATTTGTGGTACACTTCTGGGTATGGGAGCGGAGGTTGATAAGGTAGAACAGTCTGGGGTTGCTTCTCAGCCTTTCTCGTGCTAACAGGCTCAGACACTGACTCAGTCTGTGCCTGCACTATCTGTCCAAAACTGGAAGTCGATGCTTGTTGCTCTACAGCCTGAGGCGGTTTCGGCACTGTGTCTCTCAGCTCCTTCCCACTACAAAGTGTTACAGCCTTGACATGCTTGTTTCTTGGGTTCTCTATTGGTTTTCCTGGGAGAGCTCCTTGTTGGCTAGTGGACGTGGAGGCTTGTTGGGCAATTTGGTTTTTGAGGATTCTGTTGTGGGATTTGAGTTGGCTGATCTCCTCGCTTATTTTGTTCTGTTTCTCTAGGATGGAGTGCAGCATGGTCATCATGTCGGTGTTGTTGCTTTGCTGTCCTCCTTGGTTCTGCCTCTGGTACTGTGGCTGTCCTCCCTGGTTCTTTCTCTGGTACTGGGTCTGTCGTGGAATTCTTTCTTCGGTCGGTCCCTTCCAAGAAAATTTTGGATGATTTCTCCGGGATGGATTATAAGTGTTTCCATATGGGCCCGGCTTCTGCTGGATGAAGTGAGCTTGCTCAGAATCGCATTCGGCAAAGAGTGGGCAACTGGATGTACCGTAAGATCCTCCACAGCCTTTACAGTCTAGGGCTGTGGCTGAGGCTGTCTTGACATGACCAGCCCCTAGTTGCTTCATGAGGGCTTCTATCTCTGCCTCAGGCTTAGTTACTCTGTCCACACCAATTATTCCGAAGGATTTGACTTCTCTGACTTGGGTCTTTCTCTTGGACAACGCCTCCATAATGGCTACTCCATCATTATAGTCCTTGTCCAAGAATGCACCATTGACCATCTTGTCCAGGGTGTTCTGATCTTCATCACATAGGCCACAATAGAATTGTTCTAGCTGTACAGCCTCATCAATTTGGTGGTTTGGGCATCTTCTGAGTAATCCCTTGAAACACTCCCAAGCATCATGAATTGATTCATCATAGCATTGAGAGAAACCAATAAGCTGCTGCCTTAAACTTGAATCTTTACTTGAGGGATGGTACTCCTGTTAGTAATATGCTCAAAAGCCAGTCAATGGATGATTGTAGTCATGTATATACATTAAGATTATTCCAATAAATATGTTTATAAGATAAACGCTTGTACATATTTATAACCCTAGAATATTACATATTCTTAAATGTCCCTAGTTGATTATTATTATGGATGGGTTGTAATAATAAATTAAGAATAGCGTATGTTGAGAATTATATGAGACATGAATTCTACATTCGGGTACAAGTTAGAGAACTTGTGGACTGGACCGACCCACATAAGAATCCTACATGGAACATTATATGATTGTCATTAGTGGTTCTTATATGTATTGTCCTTAGACCTGAGATCGTCAAGGTTCCCAACATATGAGTCGTATACTTTGATATTATTCCTAGTCACCCGTAACTGAGTAGACGTAAGGGTAATCATTGGGTATATGATATAATGTGTAGTGGGATTTGATTGATCGAGATGGGATTCGTCCAACCCATATAACGGGTATATTATCAGATGGGCCTCTTGATAGAGTTGAACTGTTAAATGCGTAGCCACACTCGGATTATATGATATGGTGATATCATGAGTATCCAGTTTTACACAGTTAACTCGGGGATCAGGAAACTAAGATTAAACATATACGAGATTGATGTTTTCCATGTCTCGTGTTTAATCTTTATAGTGGGATGAAAGGACGATGACATGTTTGCGAGGCATATGAATCAGTACTGATCTTGTTGTTCGGGTAGCAATGATGTGTTGCTAGACGCCGCTCTTTACTTATAATAGTAAATGAGTTTACAATTATTGTCGGGCGTTACAAGTGCCTACAGGGTCACACACTTAGAGCCGTTGATTCGAGCAGGTGGTTGGACAGTGGCTGGACCATGGTTCGACCAGGTGTGGTTGGACCATGGTTGGACTAGGGTCGCTTTGGGCTGGTTTGGATCACTAAATGTCTGATTTATTGAACCATAATTAGTGCCTTGTGATGTGTCATCCCACCAAGAGTTAGTGGAGACATAATTAGCTAAAAGCTAATCATGTTGGCCAAAGCTGTTGGCCACTTTGTCCCTTACATTTGTGAGTGGGATTAGACTAAGATAATCTGATTATGCTTTGATTTTTCATCACTTTTGAGTCTAAAATTTTTCAGAGTATTGAGCCTTGAGAGTGTCTTGAGAGTTCTTGTGAGTTTCAGACCATACACACCTTCTTTGAGAAAGCAGAAAATACCACAAACTCTAGCTTCTGAAAACTGCTGCTAGCACATCAGTTCGGGGGTGCTCGGGTTGGTAATCGTGTGACGATTCCAACTAGTTATCACGGTTCGTGTGGATACTGTAGAGGGGCGGGATTTCTGTCTGACCTTAGCAGATTCGGCACAACAGTTGGGTGAAAGACCTCAACCATACAAGGTAAGAAATTTCTGTTGTTCGGTTTAACTGCTTCACTTGGATTCTCCATGGTTTCTGGGCTTTACGCTGCGTATTTCTTTGCTTTTGATTGTCAATTTTGCATGCCCGGAAACTTACAGTGGTAGCGGAGCCTCTTCTGATGTTCTAAACCGAATTTGTTGTGCATATGTGTGATGTGTACCTGCAAATATATATGATGTGTTGTATATGATGTAACATGATCATGATATATTGAATTCCATTTGTATATGTGATATTTGTTGAGGTTGTTTTGTCAAAAGTGTTTTGACAACAAGAACTTGATTGGTATGTGATATTAATCAAGGTGTTATTGGCAGTAAGTCGAAGAGTTCGACTCAGAAAAATCGATTGTCGGTTTGTGTATAGAACGATTGTCATTCTAGTGCAGCAGGGCCAGAACATCGATGTTCATCAGATCAACATCGATGTTCACATTAAGATTTGCCTTGGCCGAGACCAGTGAACATCGATGTTGTGAGGCAAACGTCGATGTTCACATGTCAAGTGTCCTGGGCAGAAAGGATTGAACATCGATGTTCAGGTTTCAACATCGATGTTCATGCCTTCTGTCAGATCGTTTTGAGACTCCAGATTCTTATGGACATCGATGTTCTTGAGTTCCAGAAGTCTCAAACATCGATGTTTAAACGTTATACATCGTTGTTTAAAACTACTGCCAAGTTTTTGGACCTTCGGAACTTTCCAACATCGATGTTCAAGAACCTAACATCGATGTTCTTGAGCTCTGCCAAATAGTTTGGAGTTCCAGAGCCTCAGAACATCGATGTTCAGATCAAGACATCCATGTTATAGAGTTCCAGAGCCATTGGACATCGATGTTCAAGCTAGGACATTGATGTTCATGAGCAATTCCAAGTGGTTGGCGAGAATCAGATTCTCACAACATCGATGTTCACTGTTGGACATCGATGTTCTCATGTAATTTTAGTTTCCAAATTTACAGAAACATCAATATATGATTCATCAAGAATATGCATGTAATGTATTGGAGTAATATGTTGATGAAAATATTAAGTTCTTCTTGTGTTGCCTTCCACGATAAGCACTCATCATTGCTTAGATCAACACTTGGTAGGTTTTGCCAAAGCAAGGTGCCAATGTTTATCCTATCAAGGTGCGACGCGACAATTGTAATATCGGAACTGCTTATTATGGTGTTGAACTTAACTAGATCATCTTAATAGGATTAAAGACTTAGAGGCAAGGAGTTGAGAAAAGTCTATGAGATTGACAAGAACAAGTGTTGTTCACTCAACTATCCAAGAGTTACATGAGATGTAATTGACAAGAGTTGTCTACCTAAATAACTATAAAGTAAGCGATCAGCCAAAGCTGACTTATCTAGTACTGAAATATGGATCTTGGCCTACTTATATGATTGTCTTGATTTATATAGTAGGAGCATCATTTAATAGAATTCCTTGTTAAATGATTTTGTATGCATGACTCTTATTTGTGTGATTTGATCTATGTTGTAGAGTTATCATGGCACAAAACACTAGTACACAATCTCTGCGATCCGTCCTTGAGAAGGAAAAGCTGAATGAGAATAACTTCCTAAAGTGGCATCGTAATTTGAGGATAGTCCTCAAACAAGAAAAGAAGTTGTGTGTCCTTGAAGGGCCTGTTCCTATTGAACCGGCACCTAATGCTCCTAGGGCGGAAAGAGATGCTTACAAGAAGCATGTTGATGATGCATTGGATGTTGCATGCCTTATGCTTGTTAACATGGACTCTGAGATTCAGAAGCAACATGAGAACTTGGGTGCATTCGATATGATCGAACACCTGAAAATGCTCTTTGAAGAGCAAGCTAGACATGAGAGGTATGAGACCTCTAAGGCATTGTTCCAATGCAAGATGGCTGAGTCATCACCGGTCAGGCCTCATGTGCTCGAGATGATTGGATACATTGAGAGCCTTGAGGGTCTGGGTTTTCCTTTGCAGAAGGAGTTGGCTTTTGATCTAGTCCTGCAACCGTTGCCGGATAGTTACAACCAATTTGTCATGAATTTCAATATGAGTCATCTTGACAAATCCTTGTCTGAGTTGCTTAACATGTTAGGAACAGTTGAGCAACAAATGAAGGCAAACAAATCCAACAACTTTTTGATGGTTGGAAAAGGCAAAGGAAAGGGTAAAGCCAAGTTTTACAAGAAGAAGAAATGCGTCAAGAAGTTTGGTGCATATGCATCTTCTTGTTCCCATGTGCTGAAACCCAAAGGTGGTATTGCAAAGGAATGACAATGTTTCTATTGCAACATACCTGGCCATTGGAAACGCAACTGCCCTGTTTACCTTGATGAGGTGAAGAAACAGAAGGAAAGTAAGACTTCCACTTCAGGTATTTTTGTTATAGAAGCTAATATCTCTATCTCTTCATCATGGGTATTAGATACCGGATGTGGTTCTCACATTTGTGTAAATGTACAGGAACTGATAAAGAGTAAAAGATTAGCAAAGGGAGAGATAGACTTGCACGTTGGAAATGGAGCAAGAGTTGCTGCATTAGCCGTAGGGACTTACCATCTTTCTTTACCGAGTGGTTTGGTTTTGGAACTTGATGATTGCTATTATGTACCTACTATAAGCAGGAATTTGATTTCTGTTTCTTGTCTGGACAAGAAAGGTTTTTCATTTGTAATAAAGAACAATTGTTGTTCTATTTATTTCAATGAAATTTATTATGGTGGTGCATATTTGAGCAATGGTTTGTATGTTCTAAACCTAGAAACACCAATCTATAACATTAATACGAAGAAGGTTAGATTAAACGATTCTAATGAAACCTATCTCTGCATTGTCGTTTGGGCCATATAAAGGAGACTTGTATTTCTAAACTCCATAAAGATGGACTTTTAGACTCATTTGATTTTGAGTCATATGAGACATGTGAGTCATGCTTATTAGGCAAAATGACGAAGGCTCCTTTTGCTGGTAAAGGTGAAAGAGCTTCGAACTTGTTAGGTCTTATACATTCTGATGTATATGGACCTATGTCAACACAGGCTAGAGGTGGTTTTCAATACTTCATTACATTTACTGATGATTACAGTAGATATGGCTATGTGTATCTTATGAAACACAAGTCAGAATCTTTTGAAAAGTTCAAAGAATTCAAGAGTGAAGTACAGAATCAACTCGACAAGAGTATTAAAATGCTTCGATCTGATCGAGGAGGTGAATACTTAGACCGAGATTTTCTTGATCATCTAAAGCAATGTGGTATTGTATCACAGCTTACTCCACCAGGTACGCGTCAGTGGAATGGTGTATCTGAAAGGAGGAATAGAACTTTGTTAGACATGGTTCGTTCTATGATGAGCCAAGCTGACCTTCCTTCTTTATTTTGGGGACATGCATTATTATGTGCTGCCTTTACACTTAACCATGTTCCATCTAAATCGGTTGAAAAGACACCATATGAGATATGGACAGGGAAGCGTCCCAATTTGTCTTTTATGAGGATCTGGGGTTATGAGGCTTCCGTGAGACGAGAAGCATCAGATAAACTCGGCCCTAAATCCGTCAAGTGCCTCTTTGTAGGATATCCTAAGGAAACTAAAGGATATTATTTCTATAATCCCACAGAGCACAAAGTGTTTGTTTTTCGTACTGCTATTTTTCTAGAAAGAGAATTTATTTCTAGAAAGATGAGTGGGAGAAAATAGAACTCTAAGAAGTTCGAGGTATAGAGGTTGAGATGGAACAAGGACAGGAACCACAAGATGTTGTGGGTGAAAAACCTGTGCCTGTAACACATGGACTACGTAGGTCTGATAGGATTCGGCATGAGCCTGAGAGATATGGATTTCTTACGACTCATACTGGAGACATGATGCTCATAGAAGAGGATGAGCCCACTTCCTATTAGCAGGCTATTATGGGTCCAGACTCTAAGAAGTGGCTAGAAGCCATGAATTTAGAGATGGAATCCATGTATGAAAACAAGGTATGGACCTTGGTTGATCCACCTGAAGGGGTAAAACCTATTAGGTGCAAGTGGGTCTTTAAGAAAAAGATCGACATGGATGGTAATGTGATTACCTTTAAAGGGCGATTGGTTGCGAAAGGTTTTAAGCAAGTTCATGGTATTGACTATGATGAAACTTTCTCACCAGTTGCCATGGTTAAATCCATCCGGATTCTATTGGCTATAGCAGCATACCATGATTATGAGATATGGCAAATGGATGTCAAAACCGCTTTCCTTAATGGAAATCTTTTAGAGGGTGTGTACATGACACAACCTGAAGGTTTTGTCACACTAGAAAATGCTAACAAGGTATGCAAGATGCAAAGATCCATTTATAGATTAAAGGAAGCTTCTAGGAGTTGGAATCTTCATTTTGATGAAGTAATCAAACAGTTTGGTTTCATTAAAAATGAAGATGAGCCATGTGTTTACAAGAAGGTTAGTGGGAGCACTATTGTTTTCTTGTTATTGTATGTTGAGGACATTCTACTCATTGGGAATGATATTCTGACACTACAGTCTGTAAAGACTTGGTTATGAAAGAATTTCTCAATGAAGGACTTCGGAGAAGCGGCCTACGTGCTAGGTATAAAGATCTATAGAGATAGATCCAAAAGGCTTCTTGGGCTAAGTTAAAGTACATATATTGATAAGGTGCTAAAGAGGTTTAGCATGCAAGATTCCAAGAATGGTCTCTTGCCCATGTCACATGGCATATCTCTCTCGAAGAATCAATGCCCTAATACATCTAAGGAGAGAGGGGGGATGAGTAAGATCCCTTATGCTTCTGCAATAGGATCTATCATGTATGTCATGCTATGTACTCGAGCGGATGTCACATATGCTTTGAGTGTCACAAGCAGATTTCAATCTTATCCCGGTGAAAGTCACTAGACAGCGGTTAAGAACATCCCTAAGTACTTGAGAAGGACTAAAGATGCATTCTTTGTATACGGAAGCATTGATGAGCTTGTTGTAAAGGGTTACACAGATGCTAGCTTCCAAGCTGGCAGGGTTGACTTTAGATCGCAGTCAGGTTATGTGTTTTGTCTTGGAGGTGGTGCTGTATGCTAGAAGAGTTCAAAGAAGAGACAGTTGTTGACTCTACAACTGAGGCTGAGTACATTGCTACCTCAGATGCGGCGAAAGAGGCTGTTTGGATCAAGAAGTTTGTAACTGAACTTGGGGTGGTTCCGAGCATTCCCAGTCCGATTGATCTCTATTGTGACAACAATGGGACAATCGCACAGGCTCAGGAACCTAGATAGCACCAAATATCCAAACATATACTCCGACACTATTATCTTATTAGAGAGATCATAGATAGAGGCGATGTCACGCTATGCAGAGTTCCTTCTGAGAAAAATGTAGCAGATCCTTTGACTAAGCCGCTCACACAGCAGAAGCATGATGTTCATTGCACATCCATTGGTATTAGATACATGCATGATTGGCTTTAGTGCAAGTGGGAGATTGTTAGTAATATACCCAAAAGCCAATCAATGGATGATTGTAGTCATGTATATACATTAGGATTATTCCAATAAATATGTTTATAAAATAAACGCTAGGACATATTTATAACCCTAGAATATTACATATTCT
Organism: Turnera subulata; assembly: GCA_028386065.3. Classification (NCBI taxonomy): domain Eukaryota; kingdom Viridiplantae; phylum Streptophyta; class Magnoliopsida; order Malpighiales; family Passifloraceae; genus Turnera; species Turnera subulata. The sequence continues at coordinate 64,898 of JAKUCV010006497.1, forward strand.
TAAATGTCCCTAGTCGATTATTATTATGGATGGGTTGTAATAATAAATTAAGACTAGCGTATGTTGAGAACTGTATGAGATATGAATTCTACATATGGGTACAAGTTAGAGAACTTGTGGACTGGACCGACCAACATAAGAACCCTACATGGAACGTTATATGATTGTCATTAGTGGTTCTTATATGTATTGTCCTTAGACCTGAGAACGTCAAGGTTCCCAACATACGAGTCGTATACTTTGATATTATTCCTAGTCACTCGTAACTGAGTAGACGTAAGGGTAATCATTGGGTATATGATATAATGTATAGTGGGTTTTGATTGATCGAGATGGGATTCGTCCAACCCATATAACGGGTATATTATCAGATGGGCCTCTTGATATAGTTGAACCATTAAATGCGTGGCCACGCTCGGATTATATGATATGGTGATATCATGAGTATCCAGTTTTACACAGTTACCTCGGGGGTCAAGGAACTAAGATTAAACATATACGAGATTGACGTTTTCCATGTCTCATGTTTAATCTTGATAATGGGACGAAAGGACGATGACATGTTTGCGAGGCATATGAATCAGTACTGATCTTGTCGTTCGGGTAGCAATGATGTGTTGCTAGACGCCGCTCTTTACTTATAATTATAAATGAGTTTACAATTATTGTCGAACATTACAAGTTCCTACAGGGTCACACACATAGAGCCGTTGATTCGAGCAGGTGGTTGGATCGTGGTTCGACCATGGTTCGACCAGGTGTGGTTGGACCATGGTTGGACCGTGGTTGGACTAGGGTCGTTTTGAGCTGGTTTGGTTCACTAAATGTCTGATTTATTGAACCATAATTAGTGCCATGTGATGTGTAATCCCACCAAGAGTTAGTGGAGACATAATTAGCTAAAAGCTAATCATGTTGGCCAAAGGTGTTGGCCACTTTGTCCCTTACTTTTGTGAGTGGGATTAGACTAAGATAATCTGATTATGCTTTGATTTTTCATCACTTTTAAGTCTGAAATTTTTCAAAGTATTGAGTCTTGAGAGTGTCTTCAGAGTTCTTGTGAGTTTCAGACCATACACACCTTCTTTGAGAATGAAGAAAATACCACAAACTCTAGCTTCCGAAACCTGCTGCTAGCACATCAGTTCGGGGGTGCTCGGGTTGGTAATCGTGTGACGATTCTAACTAGTTATCACGGTTCGTGTGGATACCGTAGAGGGGCAGGATTGTTGTTCGGCTCTAGTTGATTCGGCACAACAGTTGGGTGAAAGACCTCAACCATACAAGGTACGAAATTTCTGTTGTTCGGTTTAGCTGCTTCACTTGGATTCTCCATGGTTTTTGGGCTCTTTGTTGCGCATTTCTTTGCTTTTGATTGTCAATTTTGCATGCCCAGAAACTTACAACTCCTTCAAGAAAGCTATGACTAGACTGTCCCAGTCAGTGAAATGGCCTGCTTATTGGTTGTTGAGCCATTCGAATGCTGCATCTCTGAGTGAGAATGGGAACACTCTCATGTATAGTTGCTCCTTGGTCATCCCTACTATGTTCACTGTACTGTACACTCATCGAAAGTTTTGCAAGTGCGAGTTTGGATCTTCAGAGGGTGCGCCTCTAAAGGTGCGCCTCTCCAGCATGCTCAATAAGTTGGTTCTGATCTCATATGGAGCATCTACATCTGGAATGGCTATGCTGTTGTGGATGATGGTGGTTGGTGGTTGTAGAAGCTGGGACATAGGGATGTAGGGTCGAACATTCTAAGCCTGTTCAATGCCCTGTTGTGCTCCTTCGTTGGGTCTTTCCGCCATGTTTTGTTGCTTTTGCTTGCGAATCTGGCGGGTTGTCTTTTCGTTCTCCTAGTGGAAGATTAGAGCTGGTTGTTTGCTCCTGGTTTGGGGCATGCACCACCTGAAAACTTCAAACTTTGGAAAAAGAAAAGAAGTAAAATATAAAAAGCCTAATTAATCAAATAAAAAGCAAAAGAATCAAGCGCCAGTCCCCGGCAACGGCGCCAAAAACTTGAAGTGTGCTGAAGTGTCCTGCAAGTGCACAGGGTAGTTGTAGTACTCTATCATGGTCGTATCCACAGGGATTGGGTTGAGTATGTCACTCCTTACCTTAGACGAATTAGGCTTGAGATAATTAAACAAAAATAGATTATGGGGTGAGTGCAAATCGAAATTAAATTAAGTAAGAGAATAAAAGTAATAGTAATATTGAAGTAGGTGAAAATCAGGTTTTGGTGAAATCTTAGGCATCCAGGGATTCACATGTCTTGTCCTTGTCCTCTAAATTGCTCAACAGCATCATCACAGGCTGGGCCTGTGTGACGCCTTGTGTTTAATTAGAAGTCTTGAAGGGGCTCCCAACCTATTGTACTACCAACGGTTTTCGATCTTATTGATAGTTCCCTAAGCTTCCATCTACCCCCTGTCACTAGAGTAGACGTCCACTTAGAGGTGGAGCTCGGTGTTGGTGCTAATTACCCACAGTCTCTCCCTATCTTCTTTCGAACGACTAGGGAGGGAAGGCTGACTATTGTTGGTCTGGCACACTTGGCTTCTCCATTCGGTCCTTCACCAAGCTGCCACTAGATTGAAAATAGGCTACTTAATAATCAATCAAGAATTAGATAAAAAGTGGTGTCATTCTTTCTTGACTGTGTCGTAACAGGCTGAGACAGTGCTGAGTCCGTGACTGAGCCTGTCGAGAACACAAAGTCAATTACATAGATCAGTTCTTGCAGACGCTCTCAACCTATACTAAACCCATTTGTTTTCACTCACAGGTTCCTCCCAAGGTTCTCACTCTTCCTAATGCTTTCGCATCGGTCAAACTAAGGGGATTAAGAATTGGTGTTGAGGCTATTTTCTCAATTAGTTCCTAATTTCTCTCGAAACTAAAAGCTAAGGGTTCGTTGTTGTTGTTCCAGCAACTATGGTTTCTCCTTTTGGTCCTTCACCTAGCTCCCTATAATCATGTATGGGTTTGATTAAGACTCAAACATGGAGCAAGTTTGCAACAACAAAACAAAAAAAAACGGTTAAGAACATAGGAAGAGCAATTTATTGCACTAAGAACAGAGACATGCTTCACCCCTTCAACCTAAGAGGGGTTGTTTAGTTCATAATCAAGGTTACAAAATCAAAAGGAATTAAGGGTAGCATAATGTTTGGAACCAAGCAGGAGGTTAGGGACAACACGATTTCTGCCCAGAAAAGGCTGCAGAATCATGTTTTCCCCTTGAACCCTATGTTCTAAAGTTCTGCAGGTTATGGGTATTGATCGAGGGGTCTAGTTTGATGCCTGTTCTTCCTTTCTCCTTCTCTTTTATGGTTCATATTCCTCTCTTCTCTTCTCTCCCACGTGCTGGAAGGTATGACAGTTGGGCAAGTTGAGCTTCAGTTGCCCATCTTGCTCCTCGAGGTAAGGCAGCATGGGAGGTGTGCTGAGTGGATGAAATTTGCAAATCTGCAGATTTTAGAAGACTTAGGGGGAGGATAATGGTTCTTTAATTGTTAAATTCTTTGGGTGTGATGATTATCCCCTGTTTCTCATGCTTAAAGTCATCTGAGTTGGTCAGGTCATGATTGCAGAGTTGAAAGTTCTCCAAGTAGTGAAGCTCTACAAGTGGCTGAGTTTAATATTCTTATTTTTGCGTTCTGGTCATCTACAGATTCCACAGGCTGAGCCTGTGCTGGGCCTGTGCCTGAGGCTGTATGTGATTTCTTCTCATTTTTCTGTGCAATTGATTTCAGCTCTTTTTGAGATTGATGGAGTGGCGTGATGGCTTCGTGGATCAAGGCAATGGTGGTGAAATCCAGTGGATAATTTGTGATTGGAGGGGGATTCGTGGCCTTTTACTGATTCTGCAGAGAACGACAGGCTGTCAAACAGGCTCATGCTGTGTCAGAGGTTGTTTCATCGAATTCTCCAATAAAATCTCCAAAGTTTTTCAAAATGCACCTGGAATCACTAATCATACAGTAAGGGATGGGATTTAAGGGAATATGATGAAATAATACAAAGTGAGGTATATAGACATGATAAATCGAGAGAAAGTATATCTAAAATCATGCCTAAAACTATGCATATTTCTTGTGCATCACTCTACTATCTCTCTTTCTTTTACTAACCAAGTGACCTGTGCAGGTATGGGGCCAAGAGTATCTCGGGTTGTCTGCCCCGAAATTGACTTCTACCGAGGAGTTTTGGCCGGTCTCTCTCTGTTGGGGTTCCCAGGCGAGGACCTCAGGTTTCATGCTCATGACCGAGAATGGGCTCGCCGCTACATTGATCAAGTGGCCACATCGAATAAGGTACATCCTCTGAATTTTCCTTCTTTCCTTCCAGTGTGTATATCTGACTTTCCATTTATTGCCCATGCGTGGATAGGTTCGGCTTGACCCATTTGAGGCGTATCACAATAGGTTGGTGGAAGGCAATGATATCGTTCGTAGCATGGACCATTCTCGATGCGTGATTGGGTACCCCAACACGAAGGTATGGTTCCTTGGGGACCGGGTTTGTGCGCAGACCGTGGGAGAGAGATGGATACCAGGAGATCCACCCCTTTCTATGCGGGATGTTTCAAAGAGAGTAGAAATCCCCGATGAAGATGGCCTTATTGAGCACATTGATGACCTGGGTGAGTTCGGTGATTATCAGGCCTTCGTCAGAATGCACCTGATGCCTCCGCTGACCACCCTAGGAGCAGAAGTATCAGTTGCTAGTGCCGGCCCTTCTCAACAAAGTTCTGCTTCTAGGAGGAGGAGGAGGAATACCGGGGCGTCTTTATCCACATCTCAGCCTACCCTCCCTACATGTGAGGTTGATTTCGAGTCTTTTGGAGAAGCTTACAGGCATTGTCGAGTTCCCTTTTCTGAGGATCTTCCTCCCGACTTTCCTCCATTTTCGGCCGGCATCACTTCGGTACCTTCCTTTGCATTCATGCTTTATGTATGTTTTCTCTTGCCTTTATGATCTGACTGACTCTTTGTTGATGACAGCTCCCGACAGCCGAGGCTTCCCGGCTCTGGACGTTTCTTGGCCGCTCGAAGGCGACTTTGACGGCTCAGGCTTTTGGGACACGAGAGCTGACCTCTTGCGTGATGGAAGGCGGATGTGCTCGCCTTGTGCACTACCTCGAGACCCTCGGCCCCATGGACCTGCCGTCCATCCTACTATTCCCCAACCGGTCCCGTCTACTTCAGATCATGCTTCGGGTGACTTCGAAGATACTATCCAGGAGCGCCTCCGACCGACTCGTCAGTCCCGTGGCAAGAAGAGGCGGTCTTGATCTATGTATGTGATATACGCATGTCCTAGACACTAGATCTGTGTACTTTTAATAAACCTGTCCTCTACTTTCTAATGCATGTGTACTTTTCTTCCCTTATTTATGAAAATGCAATCATGCATGCAATCTTTGAAAACGGCCGAGTCATGTGTCATGGGTATTGGGCTAGCTCAAGTATAGATTTAATGGGTTTTCACGAAATCACTAGGTTCTTCCACTTCTTGTTTGAAAAACCACCCTTGATAGCAACTTGTATTGTCAATGAGCATACTTCCCAGATTTCTCCAAACTTCATTTAGCCCTAACTTTTGCCTAGATCGCCCTTTCGGGTTTTCAACCTAGTGGGCACGTCCTAACTTTTTCCTAGGCCACCCTTTCGGGTTTTCAACCTAGCGGACTGATTCCCCCTCTCTTTATTTTTATTTTTACTAAGGGCATGTGGTCTAATATTGGGATGGGTGATGGAAAACTTGAGATTTTGGTGGTGACACGTCTGAAGGATGGTTTAATCTTGGTCAATGGGAAGAGAGGCATGTGACTTGTAGGAATTTGAGGGCAGTTCTTCAAATGCTTCAATCTACTCCTAATGAATTGGACTTAATGTTAACCCTTTTTACTTTCTCTCGACTTGGCTTGAGAACCAAAATTGTTTAGACCGGACTCAACCTTGAGCTGCCTACGTACCAATAAATTTAATATTTAGTCTTTCTAGATTTTAGAAAATAATGAAAGATACATAAAATGGCACATCGGTCATGAAGCCAAAAAGTTTTCTTTTTTCTTTTTTTCAGGGAAGAGACTTCATGAGCCAGACACTGAATATAAAAAACTTGGAGACAGACTTGAATTTACTGGATCAGGTCTTCGTAGTTCATTTTATGATTCCCAAGCCAAGCCAACAAATTTTCATAAGACTTAAGATTCCAACTTTCATAGGAGGTAAGAAGCATTCTTTTCATAATGTTAATGAAAGGGACATCAGACACATGGTATCGACTCTTTGAGGTGAGGTTAACAGGGACACGCCCCAATCCTCTTTATTCTAAAATATGAAAGACAAACTGGACTCTAAATGATAACAAAACTTCCTCCTAACCCCTTAGTAGCCTCAAACATTGTCCACTCTATCTTGTTCGGATACACAAGCTTCCTTGGTGGCACTATGGTGACAGTTTCCTTCGGGTCATCTTGTTGAACCCAGATCACCAATGTTTCATCATCAGCTTCTGGTCCACCATCCTCAGCCCTTTCCATCATCGCACAATCTTGAGATCTCGAGCGTTCATCAGATCTTGATGTTTCATCCCAATCATTCCAATTGCCTACCCCAAATTGATCAATGAGGTCCTCAAGATTCCTCTTCGCATTCAAACTTTCCCGGGTTAGCGCCGCGTTAAGGAGCTGAATTCCTCTCATCACATCCTCAACCAATGCATATTGCCCCATAACATCATGGAATTGTTTCATGGCTACTTGGGCCAGTGGCTGCCCCAACAAAACACCTCGAAGAATCGTCTCCTCCAAGCTTATTCATTAAGGCTCGAAATGTTAGCTTCACCACCTTCTCTTATTCTAGGTTCCTCTCTTCATACATTGGAGATTCATCCCCCATTGGTTCGTCTGCAGGACCCGTCCCCATGCCCCTAGTGTTTCTTATCTTGTCCGCATGCTCATTGCTCTTGATTTCTTCTTACTATCAATGGTGAATAGGTGGGTTTCAATACTTGGGAAGGTTTAAGGAAAAGTGTAGACAACAGATGATTTAGGTAAAGAGAAAAGGAGTGTGAGGGTAGACTCTTCACTCGGCACGTTTTATTTTTTATAAATTATGCAAGAAGTTATGTGTAATGCATGGCGATGCTAACTTTTCAAATTCTCCAAGCAACCGGGCACCAACCCAAACTTTTGTAAGGAAAAGATTCTCAGGATGCTCTAATTTGGCAAATCGCTTCTTTAACTGTCGAGGTATCTTTCTTTCTCCTTTTTTCCATTTCTCTCCAACCCTAATATATGCATAAAATTGAGTCCCAAAAATAGCAAGGCATGCCATACACATATAAAACACAATATGTTAGTAATGTGCCCAAAATCCAATCAATGGATGATCGTATGTAGTCATGTATATACATTAAACTTGTTCCAATAAATACATTTATGAGATAAACACTTGCACATATTTATAACCCTAGAATATATTTGATATATTCTTAAATGTCCCTAGTCGATTATTATTATGGATGGGTTGTAATAATAAATAAAGACTAGCGTATGTTGAGAATTATATGAGATATGAATTCTACATACGGGTACAAGTTAGAGAACTTGTGGACTGGACCGACCCATATAAGAACACTACATGGAACATTATATGATTGTCATTAGTGGTTCTTATATGTATTGTCCTTAGACCTGAGATCATCAAGGTTCCCAACATATGAGTCGTATACTTTGATATTATTCCTGGTCATTCGTAACAGAGTGGACTTAAGGGTAATCATTGGGTATATGATATAATGTGTAGTGGGTTTTGATTGATCGAGAAGGGATTCGTCCAACCCATATAACGGGTATATTATCAGATGGCCTCTTGATAGAGTTGAACTGTTAAATGCGTGGCCACGCTCGGATTATGTGATATGGTGATATCATGAGTATCCGTTTTACACAGTTAGCTCGGGAATCAAGAAACTAAGATTAAACATATACGAAATTGACGTTTTCCATGTCTCGTGTTTAATCTTGATAATGGGACGAAAGGACGATGACATGTTTCCGAGGCATATTGAATCAGTACTGATCTTGTCGTTTGGGTAGCAATGATGTGTTGCTAAACGTTACAAGTGCCTATAGGGTCACACACATAGAATCATTGATTCGAGCAAGTGGTTGAATCGTGGTTGGACCATGGTTCGACCAGGTGTGGTTGGACCGTGGTTGGACTAGGGTCGTTTTGGGCTGGTTTGGTTCACTAATTGTCAGAATTATTGAACCAAACTTGAGTGTTGTGATGTGTAATCCCATTAGGCTTAGTAGAGACATGATTAGACTACATTATGATGGTGTCTTAATCATGTTGGTTGATGGACCACTATGTTGGCCATTAACTCCACTATTCTATACACTAATGGGGTTGAGTAATCAGATTACTCTTGATCCCTCTCTCTTTTGAGTCTGAATTTTTCAGAGCTTGAAGAATACACACTCACCCTCTTCCTTCTTTGAGATAGGAAGAAGAACACAAAACACACATAGCTCCCAGAAATCCCTAGCTAGCACCACGGTTCAGGAGTGCTCGGGTTGGAGATCATGAGATGTTTTTCGACCAGAGATCGACGGTTCGTGTGGATATCGTAGAGGGGCGGGACTTCTGTCCGGCTCTAGCTGATTTGACACAACAGTTGGGTGAAAGATCTCAACCTATTCAGGTACGAATTTCTTATTATTCGGTTTACCCCGTTTCATATGGATCATCCATTAGTTCTGGGCTTTCCGCTGCGCATTTTGATTGTCAATGTTTGCATACCCAGTTACTTACAGTGGTAGCGGAGCCTCTTGTGAAACACTAAACTGAATATGTTGTTTTTATGTATGATATGCTATATGTGATGTGGCTTGATCATGATTATATAAGCAACATAACTTGATCATAGTTTATTATGCTTATGTTGATAGTATGCTTAAACTAGATCATTATGATTCTCATATATGTGATATGTTGAAGTTGGTTCTGTCAAAGGTGTTTGACAACAAGTACTTGATTGGTATATGATAGAAATCAATTTGTACTTCTGGCAGAAAGTCGAATGAGTTCGATAAAGGGGCATAACATCGATGTTTATGGGTAAACATCGATGTTCTCTTCGGCCGAGTGGACAAAACATCGATGTTTAATGGTTAAACATCGATGTTCTCTTTGGTCTGTAGTCTGCCGAGGGGTTCAAACATCAATGTTTATGTTTAAACATCGATGTTCTCTTGACCGTTTGCGTTTCAAGGTGTTTTTGTAGAAACACTATTCAAACATCGATGTTCACTGTTCAAACATCAATGTTCTGAGCAGTCGGCCAATGATTTGGAGTTCCAGAAACTTTAAACATCGATGTTTAAGTGTTAAACATCAATGTTCTGGTTCCAAAAACTTTAAACATCGATATTTAAGTGTTAAACATCGATTTTTTGGAGTTCAGAAACTTCAAACATCGATGTTTAAGTGTCAACATCGATGTTTTGAAGGTTCTGCCATGGAGTTTGAAGTTATGCATGCTAGATAACATGTTCTTATCATCTTAATGATATATGAACAACATGTTGATTGCTTGTTAGCATGTTTATCCTTTTATAATCATGTCATATAGCTTGGTATTGATTATAAATGATTGTATATGCGATATATGATCATATGCATGTTTTGGAAACAATTTGTTGACAAGCACTCATCTATGCTTAGATCAACATTTGGTAGGTTTGCCAAACCAAAGTGCCAATGTTTATCCTAGCAAGATATTAAATATTAAGTTCTTAGTTGCCTTCCATGATAAGCACTCATCATTGCTTAGATCAACACTTGGTAGGTTTTGCCAAAGCAAGGTACCAATGTTTATCCTAGCAAGGTGCGACGGGATAATTGTAATATCTGAACTGCTTATTGTGGGTTTGGACTTAACTAGGTCATCTCAATAGGATTGAGGACGTAGAGACAAAGAGTTGAGCTAAGTCTATTAGATAGACAAGAACAAGTGTTGTTCACTCAACTATCCAAGAGTTACATGAGATGTAATTGACAAGAGTTGTCTACCTAAATAACTATGATGTGAGCGATCAGCCAAAGCTGACTTATCTTGTAGTGAAATATGGATCTTGGCCTACTTATCATTATCTTGATTCATAGTAGGAGCATCATTTAATAGAATTCCTTGTTAAATGATTTTGTATACATGACTATTATTTGTGTGAGTCGATCATTGTTGTAGAGTTACCATGGCACAAAATACTGGCACATTATCATTGCGATCGGTCCTTGAGAAGGACAAGCTGAATGGGAAGAGTTTCCTAGAGTGGCATCGCATTTTGAGGATAGTTCTCAAACAAGAAAAGTTGCATGTCCTTGAAGGGCCTGTTCCTAATGTACTGGCGCCTAATGCTCCTAGTGCAGAAAGGGATGCTTACAAGAAGCATGTTGATGATGCGTTGGATGTTGCATGCCTTATACTAATTACCATGGACTCTAAGCTTCAGAAGCTACATGAGAACATGGGGGCATTCGATATGATCGAGCACCTAAAAATGCTCTTGAAAAAGCAAGCAAGGCATGAGAGGTACGAGATCTCTAAGGCTTTATTCCAATGCAAGATGATTGAGTCATCACCTGTGAGACCTCATGTGCTCAAAATGATTGGATACATTGAGAGCCTTGAGGATCTTATTTTTCTTTTGCAAAAGGGGTTGGCCGTTGATCTAGTCCTGCAATCGTTGCCGGATAGTTACAACCAATTTTTCCATATGTCAAATCGTTGTCTGAGTTGCTAAATATGTTGGGGAAAGTTGAGCAACAAATGAAGGCAAACAATTCCAACATTATGATGATTGGAAAAGGCAAAGGAAAGGGTAAAGCAAAGTTTGACAAGAAGGAGAAATGTGCCAAAAGGTTTGGTGCATGTGCATCTTCTTGTTCTCATGTGCTGAAACTCAAGGGTGGTGTTGCAAAGGAAGGACATTGTTTCCATCGTAACAAACCAAGCCATTGGAAACGGAACTGCCCTATTTACCTTGAAGAGGTAAAGAAACAGAAGGGAAGTAAGACTTCCGCTTCAGGTATTTTGTTATAGAGGCTAGTATCTCTATCTCGGCATCATGGGTATTAGATACCGGATGTGATTCTCACATTTGTTTAAATTTGAAGGAACTGAGAAAGAGTAGGAGATTTGCAAAGGGTTAGATAGACCTATGTGTCGGAAATGGAGCAAGAGTTGCCACATTAGCCGTAGGGACCTACTATCTATCCTTACCGAGTGGTTTGGTCTTAGAACAGCACAATTGTTATTATGTACCTACCATAAGCAGGAATTTGATTTCTGTGTCCTGTATGGACAAGAAAGGCTTTTCATTGAAAATAAAGAACAATTGTTGTTCTATTTATTTCAATGATATTTATTGTGGTGGTGCATATTTGAGCAATGGTTTGTACGTTCTAAACCTAGAAACACCAATCTATAATATTAATATGAAGAAGGTTAGACTAAATGACTCTAATGAAACCTACCTTTGGCATTGTTGTTTAGGCCATATAGACGAGACTCGTATTTCTAAATTTCATAAAGATGGATTTTTAGACTCATTTGATTTTGAATCATATGAGACATGTGAGTCATGTTTATTAGGCAAAATGACGAAGGCTCCCTTTACTGTAAAGGTGAAAGAGCTTCAGACTTATTAGGTCTTATACATTATGATGTATTCGGACCTATGTCTACACAGGCTAGAGGTGGTTTTCACTACTTCATTACATTTACTGATGATTACAGTAGATATGGCTATGTGTATCTAATGAAACACAAGTCAGAATCCTTTGAAAAGTTCAAAGAATTCAAGAATAAAGTACAGAATCAACTCGGTAAGAGTATTAAAATGCTTCGATCAGATCGAGAAGGTTAATACTTAGACCGAGATTTTCTTGATCATCTAAAGCAATATGGTATAGTATCACAACTTACTCCACCAGGTACGCCTCAATGGAATGGTGTATCTGAAAGGAGGAATAGAACTTTGTTAGACATGGTTCGTTCTATGATGAGTCAAGCTGACCTTCCATCTTCTTTTGGGGACATGCATTATTGAGTGCTGCATTTACACTTAACCATATTCCATCTAAATCGGTTGAAAAGACATCATATGAGAAATGGACTGGGAAATGTGGACTGGGAAGCGTCCCAATTTGTCTTTTATGAGGATTTGGGGTTATGAAGCTTACGTGAGACTTGAAGCATCAGATATACTCGGCCCTAAATCCGAGAAGTGCCTTTTTGTAGGATATCCCAAGGAAACTAAAGGGTATTATTTCTATAATCCTTCAGAGCACAAAGTGTTTGTTGCTCGGACTGCTATTTTTCTAGAAAGAGATTTTATTTCTAGAGGAATCAGTGGGAGAAAAACAAAAAAAAAAAGAACTCGAAGAAGTTCGAGATCTAGAGGCTGAGATGGAACGAGGACAGGAACCACAAGATGTTGTGGATGAAAGTCCTGTACTTGTAACACATGGACCACGTAGGTCGGATAGGATTCGGCATGAGCCTGAGAGATATGGATTTCTTATGACTCATACTGGAGACGTGATGCTCATAGATGAGGATGAGCCCACTTCCTATCAGCAGGCCATTACGGGTCCAGACTCTAAGAAGTGGCTAGAAGCCATGAATTCAGAGATGGAATCCATGTATGAAAACTAGGTATGGACCTTGATTGATCCACCTGAAGGGGTAAAACCCATAGGGTGCAAATGGGTCTTTAAGAAAAAGACCGACATGGATGGTAATGTGATTACCTTTAAAGGGCGATTGGTTGCGAAAGATTCCAAACTAGTTCATGGTATTGACTATGATGAAACTTTCTCACCAGTTTCCATGGTTAAATCCATCTGGATTCTATTGGCTACAACAACATACCATGATTATGAGATATGGCAAATGGGTGTCAAAACCGCTTTCCTTAACGAAAATCTTTTAAAAGATGTGTACATGACACAACCTGAAGGTTTTGTCGATCCAAAGAGTGCTAATATGGTATGCAAGTTGCAGAGGTCCATTTATGGATTAATGCAAGCTTCAAGGAGTTGAAATCTTTGTTTTAATGAAGTAATCAAAGAGTTTGGTTTCATTAAAAATGAAGATGAGCCATGTGTTTACAAGAAGGTTAGTGGGAGCACTATTGTTTTCTTGTTGTAGTATGTTGACGACTTTCTACTCATTGGAAATGATATTCCAACACTACAGTCTATAAAGACTTGGTTAGGAAAGAATTTCTCAATGAAGGACATAGCAGAAGCTACCTATGTGTTAGGTACAAAGATCTATAGAGATAGATCCAAAGGGCTTCTCGGGCTAAGTCAGAGTACGTATATTGACAAGGTGCTAAAGAGGTTTAGCATGCAAGATTCCAAGAAAGGTTTCTTGCCCATGTCACATGGCGTATCTCTGTCAAAGAATCGATGTCCTAGTACATCTAAGGAGAGAGAACGGATGAGTAAGATTCCTTATGCTTCTACAATAGGATCTATCATGTATGCCATGCTATGCACTCGACCGGATGTCGCTTATGCTTTGAGTGTCACAAGCAGATATCAATCTGATCCCGGTGAAAGTCACTAGACAACGGTTAAGAACATCTATAAGTACTTGAGAAGGACTAAGGATGCATTCCTTGTCTACGGAAGCGTTGGTGAGCTTGTTGTAAGGGTTACACAGATGCTAGCTTCCAAACCGACAGGGATGACTTTAGATCGCAGTCAGGCTATGTGTTTTGTCTAGGAGTTGGTACTGTTTGCTGGAAGAGTTCCAAGCAAGAAACAGTTGTCGACTCTACAACTGAGGCTGTACAAAGTTCCTTGCGAGAACTATGTAGCAGATCCTTTGACTGAGCCTCTCACACAGCTGAAGCATGATGGTCATGCTACATCCATTGGTATTAGATACATGGATGATTGGCTTTAGTGCAAGTGGGAGATTGTTAGTAATGTGCCCAAAAGCCAATCAATGGATGATCGTATGTAGTCATGTATATACATTAAGTTTGTTCCAATAAATATGTTTATGAGATAAACACTTGCACATATTTATAACCCCAGAATATATTTGATATATTCTTAAATGTCCCTAGTCGATTATTATTATGGATGGGTTGTAATAATAAATAAAGACTAGCGTATGTTGAGAATCATATGAGATATGAATTCTACATATGGGTACAAGTTAGAGAACTTGTGGACTGGACCGACCCACATAAGAATCCTACATGGAACGTTATATGATTGTCATTAGTGGTTCTTATATGTATTGTCCTTAGACCTGAGATCATCAAGGTTCCCAACATATGAGTCGTATACTTTGATATTATTCATGGTCATTCGTAACTGAGTGGACTTAAGGGTAATCATTGGGTATATGATATAATGTGTAGTGGGTTTTGATTGGTCTAGAAGGGATTCGTCCAACCCATATAACGGGTATATTATCAGATGGCCTCTTGATAGAGTTGAACTGTTAAATGCGTGGCCACACTCGGATTATGTGATATGGTGATATTATGAGTATCCGTTTTACACAGTTAACTCGGGAATCAAGAAACTAAGATTAAACATATACGAGATTGACGTTTTCCATGCCTCGTGTTTAATCTTGATAATGGGACGAAAGGACGATGACATGTTTCCGAGGCATATTGAATCAGTACTGATCTTGTCATGTGGGTAGCAATGATGTGTTGCTAGACACCGCTCTTTGCTTATAATTGTAAAATGAGATTTTGCAATTATTGCCAAACGTTACAAGTGCCTACAGGGTCACACACATAGAATCGTTGATTCGAGCAGGTGGTTGAACCTTGGTTCGACCAGGTGTGGTTGGACTATGGTTGGACCGTGGTTGGACTAGGGTCGTTTTGGGCTGGTTTGGTTCACTAATTGTCAGAATTATTGATCCAAACTTGAGTGTTGTAATGTGTAATCCCATTAGGCTTAGTGGAGACATGACTAGACTACATTATGATGGTGTCTTAATCATGTTGGTTGATGGACCACTATGTTGGCCATTAACTCCACTATTCTATACACTAATGGGGTTGAGTAATCAGATTAGTCTTGATCCCTCTCTCTCTTGAGTCTTAATTTTTCAGAGCTTGAAGAATACACACTCACCCTCTTCCTTCTTTGAGATAGGAAGAAGAACACAAAACACACATAGCTCCCGGAAATCCCTAGCTAGCACCACGGTTCGGGAGTGCTCGGGTTGGAGATCATGAGATGTTTTTCGACCAGAGATCGACGGTTCCTGTGGATACCGTAGAGGGGCGGGACTTCTGTCCGGCTCTAGCTGATTCGGCACAACAGTTGGGTGAAAGATCTCAACCGATTCAGGTACGAATTTTTTGTTATTCGGTTTACCCCGTTTCACATGGATCCTCCATTAGTTCCTGGCTTTCCGCTGCCCATTTTGATTGTCAATGTTTGCATGCCCGGTTACTGACACAATAAACATCACACAAATGCACTTAACACTTATTGATCCATCATGCATGAGATGCTCAGGGTATGCAACTGGTTGGGGGCTAAAAAGACTGCCTCTAAAGAATAGTTTGGCCTACTCACATGTGATAAAAGATATCGCATGAGGTCCAAGGCCCATTAATCCCTATCATTGCATGAGCAGCGAGAAACCGGTTCACACACGCCACTATCGCTTAAAGAAAGCATTGTAGCAGACTTACATCCCCTGGCCCTCTTACGGTAAGGGTTCCACAACATTTATCAAGAATGCATGGCACTTATGATGACACATAAAAAGGCATACAGAAATTCAATAATTGCACAGAGTTTCTTGAACCCTCAAAGTCCCCAGCGGAGTCGCCAGCTGTGAATACCCGACCCAAAATCACTTGGACCTATTCACCTTTCCCTTACACCTTCTTCATAACCATCATCCAACATCTTTGGAGTCGCCATTCAAATTTTATTAAGGGACAAAAACTTGGGAAAAAACCTTTAGGTGACTCCATTTAGGCTACTGGATAGCGAACCAAAGGTGCTGGACCCGGGGATTCGTCATGGATGGGAAGGTGTTAGGCACCCATCCATGTTGGGGCGAAACTTTGTGCAATTAGAGGATTTTGTATGCCTTGTGTAAGTGTGCAAGTGTGAGCACCAAAACACATAATAATTGAATAATAAAAAGAAAGGGGAGAATAAGAAGATTGGGCTTGAGTTTCCACCACTAGAAACCACCTACGTACCCCGGCGACCGGGTTCAAAGCCCACTTAGTTCTTGACATGGCATCACAACAATCACATCATCATCAACATCAACATCTAAACAATAATTGGTCAGACAAAAAGGGACTAGGATTACCTCTTGTAGCCCTCCTCTAGCTCCTTGGTTTGGGTTGTTCCTCCCACACAATTTTTTCCCACTCCTCAGCTCAATCTTAGAGTTCTTCTTGATTCCCCTTTTCTGCCTTCAATGGATGATGCTACCCACGAAATTCTACAAGAGTTTTGCCTGTGGAACTATTTCTTTAAGCTTGGAGAGATATAGTTTCTCCAATCTTCGAAGCTTTATGAAGAGTGTTTGTGTAATAGAATGTGTGTCCTTTGAAGTGTGAGAGGAGGGTCCTATTTATACTGTTCTGGGTAGCCTAGGGGCGTGGACCATCTTAATGACCATGGTAATGGCAAAAAATCTGGGCCAAAACCGAGTAGAATAAGATTACGGGCGAAAATTGGGGAGAAAACGCATTTCTGGGGGTGCATGACCTATGGATGACACATTGATTCCTCATTTTAAGCCAAAATCATAAAATCAGAGCTAAATTTGTCTGCAAGCAAGGTGTTAATGGGCTGTGCAACTCTAAAGAAAAGTCCATACCTTATTAAATTGGATTCTTACATTTATCTTCAACCTAAGAATAGATATAATTGGGTTTAATAAATAAACAAGCCCGAATTTAATGAGAAAAAATACATTTTAGCAATTTAGTCCTTAACATATCCTATGATTAAATCGTCTCATTAATCCTAGGCATATAAAAGTCTTAATTACTATAACGTATAAATTCTACTAAAATTAAACCCCATCAATGCTTCAACCCAAGACTAACTCATCAATCTTATGATTCAAACATGTCTGGAGTTTAATCTCAATGTAATTTTTATGGGTCAAATTTGGGTGTTCACACATGGCATCGGATGAAGAGTTCACCCACGGTTATTCCTCTTTAAATTTGAGCATTTTTCTTGCGCTGTTTCGTGCCTAAATTCATAGACCCTCGCCAACGAGGGGCATCTGTTAACACTTAAATTTAGCCATCTATATACTTGATTGGTTTATTATTGTATTTTAAAGTCCAAGGTTAATTTTATCAATCTTTGGACTTTAATTTGATTTAGTAACCCAAGAAATAAATTCATGGGTTATCCATATAATTAGGCCCAGGCTTAGCACAAATTTTCTAACTTATTTTGCTTTGATTCTTGTTAAATTGGAGGCTCAATTTAAGTTGGTTTATTATTTTGCGTTTTTTGTGGATAAAAGAGGAACAATTGAGATCCTTGGAGTGTAGGTTAAGTAATTGAGTTTGATATGGAAAGAATGTGGAGTTTTCCTCAAGAAATGGGAAATTTTCTGATCTGAGAACCTTTACTTTGCGTGCAAGAATCGGATTGGAGCCAAAATAAGGAAAACCTGGTCAAACTAGGAACTGCATGAACAATAACCTGAGGACCTGGCAGGCATGTAAAGATGTCCGCCAGGACCTGGCGGTCAAGAAGAGATGTCTGCCAGGACCTGGCAGTCAAAGGTCCCAGAGGCGGCAACTTTTCATATTTTTCCTCTTTTTTGATCCTTGCTCTCAGCCATTAGATTTAGGGGTTTAATCCCGACCCTAGGATCAAAACCACGACTCCTGAGGCCCTGAACACTATAAATACAACCCTCTAAACATACTTTTGGGGGGATTCTTTTGGTCGGTAATTCTCTCTATAAAGCGCCTTAGCTTGGGAAAACTCTTTCAATTATATTCTACAATTCTGATTGCTTTTCTCTCTAAGATCTAACGTGGTATTGCTCTAGTTGTGTTTTCTTATTAGTCTTTACAGAGAAGTTGAATTCAAGGGCTTAGAAACAATCAATCGCAATCTCGGAGTCAAGAACGTGATGAACTCACATATAAGCTCCTGCAGTGTGCAGTCTCAGTAATTAAATCATATCTCGTGTTTTAGACCTCAAATTGTTGCGAACTTGGACTGTTTGGAAAGCTAAGAGGAAGATTTACAACTGCGCTGCTGAGCATAGAGGCTGAATCGATCGTTTGGTTCACCAAAAAACTGCTTCAAGTCGACTCAAGTTTCTGTCCAAAAACTCAAGGTAAGTGTTCTAAATTATTTTCGATTCTAAATCGTTTTCCTTGCTGCTGATTTGATGCCATGATGATACTGACATGTTCTCCTGAGTGTTTTCTTTGAAATCAAGAACTACATGGGCTTTGAACCCGAACAGGGTACGTAGGATGTCTTTGGTGGTGGAGACGCATGCCAAATTATGTTTTAAATCTTTCTTTTCTCTTTTGTTCTTTTAATTTTCTATTTATGCATGTTAATTTTGATGATTATTGCTTGCTGGAAGTCTGGCTTACACACATGCACAGGACACTTTTTATTGCTTAAATTGAATACTTTTTCACCCAAATATGGATGGGGTGCCTTATACCTTCCCATCCATGACGAACCCCTGAGTCCGCCATCTTTGGTTAGCAAATCTGGTTGCTTTGTGGGCATAGGGAGTTATCTTTTGGTTTTTCCTGAGTTTCTCCATGCTAATAAAACTTGGGTGGCGACTCCATCGATCGTAGGTGAGAAGGCCGAAGGGACATTCGGTCCGGGTTCTCACAATTGCAGAAATGCCTGATACTGCTCGAGCATCGCTTGATTCATACCTGGTGGTACCGCATTCTGTTCCCCGGCCTCAGCGACATGTTCCCCTGCTGCATCAGCCTGCGCCTTGGCTGCAACTTCCGCAGTCGCTGCAGCAGCGTTCCCTGGTCCATCGGAAACCTGCATCACCGACACATTGTCGGAAATATGACTAGGGGCGTGGCCCTCGGCATTGTGCTGCTCCTAGTGATCTTTATCGACACCTATATGATTGCAACTTTCCAAAAACAGTTTAAAAACGACACAAAATGAGGAACATGCTTATGCACAAGCAATCACATCAAGACACTTTTTTGAAAACCCAAAGGACCTAAAACCTGGCTTTACTACCAAGCTAAAATGACCACATCCCAGAAACAAATATACAAAACATAAATATACATGAAAAGATAAAAACGCCCTTGTGCAGGGATGCCAAAACGCTATATAAAACATCATCTCAAAATCTCAAATACAAATACCGAACACAAATAAACATCGGGATGTAAAATATCCAAAGTATAATTAGGCTCAACCAGCCAGAATGATCACTGGTAAACCAACCAGAATAAAAATATCCAAATCCAAAGTAACCAAAACAACATCCCGAAAGTAAGTACATAGCGCAAAATAAATAATAAAAGAATGACAAGTGCAAACACATGTAGTGTCAAACTATGGATTCGCCCAAAAAGGAAACATGGCTACCTGTTGTGAAGAATGGTCTAGGACTTGATGTTTAAGAAAACTGTCAGCATGCTACTATGGATCTGTAAAACCACAGTGGCGATTTATATGAGTCGCCTACTCAATGTACAATATAAGACAGATATACAGGCAAGTGAAGGGAGGCTCGTAGGGTGAGTAAGTCCGCGAGCTCAAGTATACACATGAGATCAACACGTGTCAAATACCACACATACAAGTGTCAGGTGAATTATCTGGTTATTAACTTTCTTATCATTATTAAGGGCCCTCTACTGTGTGGTCGGGCGCGGTAGGGACTGGCCAGCTCCTTAGGACGTATGCCCAAAGTAAGTTCCAAAAAAAAAACCACTAACAAACAAGTGGTCGATAGCTCTAGGGGGGTGCTCTCCACAAAAGAATTTTTTAAGTACAAAATAATGGGGCACACCCGTCAGTCCCCAAGTCGCCGGCTCTGTGAGGGGTGCACTCACCAAAGGAAATAGATAATAATAAATAACCAAGGGGTACACCCGACAAATCCCCAAGGCGCCAGCTCTGTGAGGGGTACTCTCACTAATATACAAATCGAGGATTGTATCCATCAATTCCCTCGACGCCGTCTCTGTGAGTACGTCTCACTATCATAACAGGAGCCGAGGGGTACCCTCTCTCCCACTCGGTGCTACCGGTCAAAAGCCCCACAGTAGAATATTTATTATCCAGGTACAATATGTTACCAATTATGAGGTTTGAAAAAGTGTCCCTAAGATTTGTATACAGGTTGTGTACCTTTATAGAGTTTTTTCTGTAACAGAGCCCATGGCTCACAATACACATGATATAGCAAGACAGCACATTTCATAAGCACGGTAATAGCAGCTCATAGGTGGTTATCATGGCAATATAGCACAAACGCAAGAAGGTACACATCACAGTCAAAAGCATGCTATCTAACCGTACCAGCAAGTATTCGTATACAACCTTATAAGTCTCATAGAGTTACCTCAATTATGTTGACGCTCTGCCTGATCAGCACTAGATCCTGCTACTCCCGAGTTATGTCTTGTGCTTAAAAACATAGACACCACTATCACACAAAAGAATTAAACAAAAACATGCATGCTCATGCAATGCTAACGTGAGTTAAATCCACACCGACTAATATGTTATAAGGTTCACGAACCAAGCCCACCATTCTACTTCCTCTCAAGAAACTAGGTCTCCATGACACGGGCCTAAGGTTCACAGGCTTAAAGTCCAACTAAGTCCAAAATTATAATCCACCACAAAGTTCACACAATCACTGGGCCTAAAGCCCCCATCCTCAAACCAATAACCCGAGCCAAGAATCTTACTGGAAAACAATAACCCGAGCCAAGAATCTCTGCTCGAAAACAGCTTGGCAACAACCCCAACTAGTCCAAGTCGGGTTTTGCAACTCGCTGCCCAAAACACGACTGCACGCTAAGCACAACCACACACACCTGGATCCTGAATCCCTGCCGACTGCTCAACCCGAGCACAACCGGAAACCTCCAACGGCGACCCACTACCAGAAGCAACCAAGACGCCACCGTCCGCAGCGTCACAGACTCCAAACAAAAAACAAACACAACACCGGAATCGGGTAAGATCCAAGACTCACAGCATCGATTTAATCTGGGTAAAGAATAATGGAGAAAAGAGGGAAGAGAACCGTGGCTTACCGGCAGAAGATGAAGACGGCGACTCAACAACCTCTGCAACCCTTCGCACGCGATTCGAGCCTCCACAGCAAACTCCCCTCCACTCGTAGATGCTTAACAGAGGCGGCAAAGCAAGGGAGGAGAAGGAGGTACAAAGAGATAATGGCGGTTGTGCGTGTTTGTGGAGAAGCGAAGAACCAAAAAAGAATAAACGAAGGAGAAGAAAAGGGAGCTGCGGCGCCCGGGTTTGGAGAGGAAAAGAAAAAAAAAAGTGAGGAAGAGAGAAAAGAAAAGAAAAGAAGGGAAGGGAGTTAGGGTTGATCCAATCCGAGCTCAAAATGATGTCGTTTTGTGTTTGGGTGTGGTCAACCCGCCTTAGGTCATCCCCTTTAAGCTGTTCCTTTGTTCACAGCCCCAAAACGACGTAGTTTCACTAAACTACTCATGTTAAATACCAAACCCACGAATTAATTCCGTGGAACACTTGCTTATGGAATTATCATTGAACAAACGTAATATCTTGAGTCAAAATAGTACCATAAAATCCGAAATTTCCGCAAAACTCTCGAGGGTAAAATTGAAATTAAAGTTCCAAAAAAAATTCATAAATTTAATTATGAAAAATTCGGGACGTTACAGTTTCTATTTCGATAATCTAAAAAAAATCAATAAAAAATGTGTAGGAAAGAGTAGAAAAAAAATTTTCACTGGGCCCGCCCTACACTGGCAAGGGGCGCTGCCCCTTGACCCTGCCCTCTAACCTGCTAGCGGGACCGCAGTGCTAACTCTGCGTAGGGTGCTATATTGCATAGTGTGAGTTGACGAGTCTCGTAAAGGAATCCTAAGAGAGTAAGTATATATGTTTAAGCTGATGGTAAATTTTTGATGTTGTTTCCGCAGTTGACATATATATTTAGTCGGTCTACCTTGTTTAGGGAATGTACATTTACATACATTGAGCATTGCATTACATGTTTTTTAAGGTATAAAACACAAATTCGAGCTAGGGTGTCTTACTTTTTCAAAATCCTCATCTTTTTTTACCTAAATCTTCAAAGAAAGAAAAAGGAAGAAATGTTTTGAAGGAATAGGAAAAATATTTTGCGATTGTATTCTATCATGCTTGCCCACCAGCTGTTTTTGATATCAGACAAAGTCAAGTCTAGGATTCCTGATGACCATGAACTTTATCACTAGAGAATTAAACCCTTAGGACATTGTGGGAAGGAGTGCCTTAGTTGGGAGGAGATGGTGAAGATATTAGGAATGATGGATACATCACAAGGCAATGATCCCAGTAGACAAGGAGATGGTGAAGACACTAGAAGTTAAGGGTGTACCCAAAGGACGATGATCCTGCGAATGGAAGATAAATAGGGACATAATGGAGGCAACGGAAGTCGTGGAGGTATCCTAAGGCAAAAGGTGGGGAGAAGGCAGAGGCAGTGATAAAGCATCGAATTAAAGCACCGAGGTGACTTTGGGCATTCTCATGAGAGGATGATGTAAGCCACAGTATTTATGGCAGAAGAAGTGAGATAGGATGACCTGGTTGGGTTTTCTCGTGAGAGGAGTTGCAAGTCTTGGCATCCTCCCAAGGAGGTTTATATGAGCCCCAATGTTTGTTTGTGAACGAAGTTGATAAGACAAGCCGGTGAGCCGAGTTTATGAATTGAGTTGAGAAACCAGGTGGGGTAGCTGAGTCGAGTTGTCGAGTTGAGATGCCGAGTTGGGAAGCCAGGGAACCGGGATGCAAAGCTGAGTTGAGCTGATGTGGGCTGAGTATACAAGCTAAGACAAACGAAGGGGGCCTTCTCATGGGAAGAAATGTAAGTCCTAGTTTTGGGGGATAAATAATGAAGAAGAGCAAGAAGATGATGAGATGAAATGAGGTACAATGAAGAGACAAGGAATGGGGAGAGTTGATGTTTGGGTTTTCTTGCGAGAGGAGATGTGAGTTCTGATTTTCGGAAGGAAGAAGTGATGATGGGGAATAAGATGGCAATAAGATATGACAATAGAGGGAATGATGAAAGCAGTGATGAGGTGGCGATAATAAGGAGGCATTGAGACGAGGCGGTAGAGGTTGTTGTCCCATAAAAGGCTAAGAAGGGGGGGTTGAATTACCTTTTCCTCTTTTTTGGATTTTCTGAGTTTTGGCTCGATACTGAACCCAAATGTGAAACTAAATGGAAATGCAATAAAGAAGACAGAAAAGTAATGGACACAAGCAATTTATAGCGGTTCCCTACTCAGGACTACATCCACTAACTAAAGTTCTCCCCTTTAGGATTTCTAAACTATCCACTAACTTGCCTTTTGCAGGCAAGCCAAATAACCTACGGTATACAAGTTTTTGCGGGCTAAGCTTGCCAAACCTAACCCAAAGCTAAACATAGCTTTATTTACCCAACAAGGTTAACCCCTACTCCTGTTGGTTATAACCTTTCACAAAGCAAAGCTTCAAGAGTGACTCACTCAAGAAGTTACACAGATTAAGCACAAAGAATATCTCTCAAGGTAAGCACTTATAACAACTTAGAATATCTTGAATGGCTAGGTTAAGTTGCTGTGAGGCTTCAATCATATATTTATAGAATCTAAGGTTGGGGAGGAGTGTCTCTCAACGGCTAGTAGGCTTCCCGGTGGCACAAAATTTGACTTCTTGCTCCATTAATTAAACTGTCCACGTAGATAAGCCAAATCTGGATATTTCTTGGGCAGAAATTATCTTTCTTCAAAAAGATTTCCAAAAATGGAAAGTATGGATCACCAGATCTTCCAGAGGTGAGAGAGGATGTGAGGACCACTTTTCAGAACTTTTTCTGACCCTTGGAGAGCAAGTATAATGATTAGTGAAGTTGCTTAAATGTCAACCACTTTTCTAGATCACTACTGTAACTTTTGGGACCACAGCGCCAACTGCCCAGAAAGTGACCTTTTGGTCGACGCGGTGAAGCCAAATGTTTTTGGTTTTGGTTTCTGTGAGAAACCAAACTTTCCTGCCAATACTAAAAACACACAAGGCTTACTAAAAATGTTTGTTAATCATCAAAATAATATAATGGCCACTGAATAATCATCATAAATATACAAACCAGGATTAGATTTAATTAATTACTTAATTAAGCCTTTAATCACATGTTTAGGCTAACAATCTCTCCCTTTTTTATGATGACAAACATGTTGTTGATTTTGCCATGAACAGTGGTTAAAATAAGATAACCAAATAAATAAACTCCCCTTATTTCGTAGGCACATTCACAAATTTACAACGCATTCATTTGGCTCATTCAACCAGCCAAATGCTCCCCCTACGTTTGTGCATAGTATACTTAAAAATTTGCAAAAGGCTTTTTGCCAATAACTCCCCCTGCATATAAGCACAATATACTCATGATTTCATTCCAAAACTTTCACATACATATATTCTGCATTTGAAGTTTCAATAAATCAACATTATCAATTTGGCTTGTTTCATAGAGCCAAACCTTTCCCTACATTATAAGCGCAAATAACTTAGCAACCATATTTGGCTGAGCCAAATATTGCTCCCTGCATCAGAAAATAATCACAAGGTATAGCGCAACAGCATCAATAACATCAAAAACATATTTGGCTGTTTCACCGAGCGAAATATTATTCCCTACATTAGAAAAATATACACAAGGTATATCGCAGCAGTAGAATAATCCAACAAGTAAAATCAAACATAAAATCAACATATATCTTCCCCTTTTGTCATCAGCAAAAGATAGCACAAATAAAACCAGGGTAGATAATAGATAATCATAAATCCAAAGACAAATATCCGAAAGCATAAGAAACCCAATATCCGAAAGCAAGCCAAACATTCAGGTTATACAAACCATTAGTAGGATAGCTATAGAAAGTACCTAGCTAAAATGCAGAGGGGAATGCAATGCATGACTTAAGAGCATCAGATTTATGGAGCATCAATCTTCATCAGAATCATCTCGAGTCAGAGCGGCAGTGATTTAGTCAAGCTTTTCAAATGTCTTGGTCTGGAACTTCTTCATTTGGCTCCTCATGGAACCAAGTTCTTCTTACAACTCATTGATCTCATCCTTCATTCCAGTAACTAGAGCATTCAGTTCCTCAAGCTTGTGATCCTTTGCGGCTACAGATTTGGTCATAGAGTATTCCCCTTCAGGATTTGGTTTGATAGACATCTTGGCAAGAGTATCAGCATTGATTTCTTTAAGCTTAATCGGCTTATCAACATCAGTGGGCTTAATCTTCAACTATTTAGCCATCAAGGTAATGAGTGCACCATGAGAGTGTTCCTTGTAGTTGCCCATGTGATGGAGAATGATAGTACCAAAGCAGATAGAAGATTTCTTGATAAGGCAAGCAATGATCCATTGATCTAGTTTCCTGATCATAGTGCGAGAATTCTTCCTTGGCATGATGATCCGAGTAAAATATACATCAAAGTCCTCTCTCTTGGCTTCAAGGAGTTGTAATTACCAGATTTTTTGCTCCTAAAAAGAAGCTGATTCTGCTTGAAGTGAAAGGGGGTCCTCGGGATGTTGATTGGAGTTCCAGAAGCAGAATTATAAAATCTTGTCTTGCCCGGCCTCTTCTTCAACAAATCACATATCATCTCAGCTATCACTGTAATCCTCTTCCCTTTGATCTTCATTTTGATGCAAGTGAGCAAACCATCTTTCCCATACTCTACAGTCTTGTTGTCATAGAAATCCTGCATTAAAGCTTCATACCCTTGTCCCTTCAACGTGACTAAGGTGGTGAGCTTAGCATCTTTCAACAATTTTCCTACATCGATTCCTTCAAAGTCACTTACAACCATAGTGCAGGTAGGGTATGGGTGAAGTATTTCTTCTTGACCCTTTTGCATGATCCGGACTTGGTCAGAGCCTTGAGTATTCTTTTGGCTGGAGTTGTAGTAGTCTCTTCCTCCTTTTCAGACTCCTCTTCAACCTCAGGCTCTTTGTGTTCCTCATCATCGCCCTTGTCATCATCATCATGGTCATCTCCTTTAACGGACTCATCATCTGACCCTTCCTTGTCTGATTCACTTTCATTCTCTGGTTCATCCTCAGACTTTTGTGCCTTGTCGCTCTCATTTGGTTCCTGGTCACTGTTATTTGGCTCTTCATCAGCCAAATCATCATCTGATTTCTCTTTGTTGTCTTCAGTCCTCTTTCTCTTTTTGGAGCTCTTTTCACCTCCACCAACCGGTGAATTCTCACTTTGATCATCATCAGATTCCACTTCAATAATTTTCTCTCCAAGCTTCTTTCCTCTTCTTCTGAACATCGTTTATGCACGTGTGCTTGACCTGACAAGTCGAGCTCTTGATGTTTGAGTGGTTGGAGTTTGAGACATGTGCTTTGGTAGTTTCGGTCTGGGTGCATCTGATTTGGTTATTGAGCTCTCAGCCCCCTTCTCTGCTTCAGTTTCTGGATCAACTTTCTTAGCATCAAATTTAGTTTCTAGTTGAGCTAAATCTTCTTCTAGTGGCATGTTCTCATCTTTCTCTTCTGGAAGCAAGGATTCATCTTTCTCAGTGTTTTCTTCTGCCTTCTTTGTTGCTTCTCTTCCGATTTTTACAACTTGAACCAAATCCTTCTTGGCTTTAACATCGTCTTTTGAAATTGGAATCCCGAGAGGAATTTCAACAACTTCCACTGCTCTCTGTTCAACAGCTTCTGCTATTTTTGGATCTTCATTTCTGGTTTCTGCATCAGCTAGACTCCTTTTCACAGGACTTGCAGATTTGGCTCGCATTGCAGCCAAATCTCCTCTATTCGCATCATCAGATCCTTCCTTCAGATTATCTAGGACTCCTCCTAGTTGCTTCATCTTTTCAACATAAAAATCCTCAGCATCTATTCCCAGAGGTGGTACCAATGATCTCACAAACTCAGACAGTGCATCATTTTTGGCTTTTGAAGAACCAAAACCCTCACTGACAGATCTAGGTTTAGCCAAAGATTTAATCTTTTCACCAAATGCAGCCCCTTTCTCAACACTCACAACAACACTATCAGTAACAATATTTCTAGAATCCGATTGTGTTTCTATGGAGCCTAATATTGTTCTCTTAGCAACATAAACTTCCTAGAATTTGAAACACGGACACTAAAAGGATGAAATGTCATCCAGTTTTAAGGATGTTACCCGGTGGTGTTCCTTCAAGAATGAAGTCATGAGCTTTGGAGTTAGTTTCTTCCTGAGGAGGCACCATGGTTTCTTCGTGTTGTGCAGATTTAGACTGTGGACCAAGTTTGAGTGTGTCGACCACAACTTCTTTTTCCAGAGAGGCTGATTGTGGAATTGCTTTAGCTTCACTCTCCTTCCCCTTTTTCTTTTGAGATGTTGAGGGATTTATGAAGACGGATTTTGCAGCAGCACTCTTAATTTTTCCTTTGAGAGGTGCATGTGGGTTTGGTTACTTTTGTTTTGTGGGAGTTTGTCTCAAGACTTTTCCTTTTCCCGTGTTTGTCTTCATGGTGGAGATAATTTTTAAGGTTTGGGAGTTAATGTGTTTGATTGAAAAACTGAAAGTGGAAGTTAAAAAGGAAGTGGATAATGGTGGAGAGAGGTAGTCACAGGTTTTGTGGAGGAGAAGAAACTGGCCACTTCCATTAATGAAGCCCTTTCTTCTTGCAACTTTTTTTTTTGTGTCAGATGCGGGACATAGCTTAACCGTTTGTCGATACTCCCCATTTTGACTTTGCTTTCTTCCTTAACTACTGCTTATGGACAATTGGACGATAAGTTTTGACTCCTCATCGAACCAAATGCTGCAGCTCTTGCTCTTTGATACCCTTGATGATTTGATTGCAGCCATGACTTGTCGTCGTATGCTCATATGTTTAGTGCAAATGTGAGATATGTGACGATTGAATGTTTTCTAAGTGCTAAGGTGTGCAAACTGTCATGATATGCATGAGCACATAAAAGTCAAAAGTGAAGCCAAATCAAAAAACTTATGGTATATTGCAAATTCCTAGCTCGAGTATGATTTTGGTGAACTGTTCTTCCTTCAATGGTTTGGTGAAGATGTCAGCCAGTTGATTTTCAGTTCTCACAAACTCAATAGCCACATCCTTCTTCAACACATGGTCTCGAATAAAAAGATGTCTCACTTCAATGTGTTTGGTTCGAGAGTGTTGCACCGGATTTTTAGTTAGGTTGATGGCACTTGAGCTGTCACAAAAGATAGGAACACACTTGAAGGTTAGTCCATAATCAGCAAGTGTTTGTTTCATCCATAGCACTTGTGCACAACATGCACCAGTTGCTACACATTCAGCCTCGATTGTGGAAGTAGCAACTGAATTTTGCTTTTTACTTGACCAAGATACAAGTGATTGTCCAGGTAGTTGACAAGTACCACTTGTACTTTTTCTATAAAGAGTGCACCCTTCAAAGTATGCATCTGAGTAGCTTGTTAGCTCAAAAGAGTTCACATTAGGATACCACAAGCCTAAAGATGATGTTCCTTTTAAGTACTTGAAGAAGCACTTGATGGCTCTAAGATGAGATTCTTTTAGACATGATTGTGTTAGAACTCATGCCTCCTTGTTTCATTTCAGAGTTTTGATAATGACAAACCTTGGCTCAATTGATGACAACCTTGAAGCAAAAAGAAATCAAGCAAACAAGTGCTCAACCAAAGTGATCAAGAATTCAAGAGAAGATATGATCAAGAGTTGAAGTACAAGAAGAGCAAGAGAAGTTAGGACCCATTTGTACAGGAGTTTTGATAATGACAAACCTTGGCTCAATTGATGACAACCTTGAAGCAAAAAGAAATCAAGCAAACAAGTGCTCAACCAAAGTGATCAAGAATTCAAGAGAAGATATGATCAAGAGTTGAAGTACAAGAAGAGCAAGAGAAGTTAGGACCCATTTGTACAGGGTAAAACACTCAACTTCTCTTAGGCATTGGCTCAAAATAAAACAAGTTTTACTCATGCATTTCATAGCATCATTTCAATCACAAAGTTGTGTTTTTAGTCCAAAACATCGATGTTCTGAAACCAAACATCGATGTTCTGTTTTTCAAAGATTTCCAAAATTTGGCAGTAGGAAAATAACATCGATGTTGGCATCCTAAACATCGATGTTCTTGTGACCGTTGGTCAAAACATCGATGTTTACAATCCAACATCGATGTTCATGAAAACTGTCTTTGAAATATAATTTTGCCGAAGCCAAAAAACATCGATGTTGGACATTTGAACATCGATGTTTCACAAAACATCGATGTTTCATTTTCCAACATCGATGTTCTGGCATAGACCCTTTTTCATCATATTTTTGCGAAGCCAAAAAACATCGATGTTGGTTTAGAGAACATCGATGTTGTAATGAAAACATCGATGTTCCGCAGACAAACATCGATGTTCTACTAGCCGTTGGAGCAATAATTTAAAATTGCTGGCTAAAACATCGATGTTTAAAGTGAAAACATCGATGTTTTGCCGTTGTAGCAGACAACTTTTCAGCACCCACTATGTTTTGTTTAAGGCTGTTTTTGGGTGGATTTAAAACGGCTCTATAACTTTTCAAAGCTATAAATTGAGCATTTTTAGCTGTGTTTCAAAGTGAATCAACTCTCTACTTACATGCATTCATCTCATACATTCAAATCAATCTTTGTTGAGCCAATATCCTATTGAGGATTTGAGAGTTGCCTTTTAGAGCTTCATTTGTACACTCACATCTGCTCTTTGAGAGAGAC
The DNA here is from genome assembly GCA_028386065.3 of Turnera subulata. Taxonomy (NCBI): domain Eukaryota; kingdom Viridiplantae; phylum Streptophyta; class Magnoliopsida; order Malpighiales; family Passifloraceae; genus Turnera; species Turnera subulata. Next base: position 94,978 of record JAKUCV010006497.1, read on the forward strand.
CTCTTGTTTGAGTGATTATTGTGTTGTTATACACCTTGAGGGAGGTTAGTTCCCTTGGTTAGATTCATAAGAAGAGGGGTATATCTTCTTGTGTGAGAAGTCTTGAAGTGAGGTATCTTCAAGCAAGAGAGCTGAAGTTCATGTGACTTGAACTTTCAGGGTTTAGGATTCTTGTGACTAGAATTCCTAGGTTGTAACGGTTTGTTAAGCACCCGTAAGCTTAACGTAGATAGTGAAATCTTCAAGTGAGACTTGAAGGGCTGGATTAGCCACACTAGTAGAGTGTGTGTGAACCAGGATAAATCTCTTGTGTCCTTCATTCTTTTAATTCCGCACTTATTTCCTGCAAAGTTTTTAATTTTCGATCATAAGCTATTCACCCCCCCTCTAGCTTAAGTCTATTGTTCCTAACAATTGGTAGCGGAGCCTAACTCTCTGAAAAACTTAACAGTTTGAGAGGTAAATTTCCATGGCTTGTTCAAATTATTTGTATGCAGGAATTATTGAAGGACAATCCACTACCCGTGCACCATTCTTTGACGGGACAAATTACGCATATTGGAAGGAAAGGATGAGAATCTTCATCCAAGCCAATAACTTTGCAGCTTGGCTAACGATAAAGAATGGCGTTCAAGTTCCGACAAGGACGAAAACGGGGTACAACGAAGATGACATCCAAAGAATTGAAAACCACTCCAAGGCAATACACATGCTCCAATGTGCAGTCAATCCGATAGACTATCAAATGATCTCGCACTGCGCAACGGCCAAGGAGATGTGGGAAATGCTGGGAGTCATCTATGAGGAAACCGACAGCAAGCAAGATGAAACTGTCAACCTCTGTTGCATGGCAAATCAAGAATCTCCGGAAGAGGTAAGTACCTCCTATTCGAATGATGATTATACATTTGAAGAGCTGCAAGATGCATTTAGTGAATTGTATAGTAAATTCATTTCTGTTTCAAATGTTAATAAGAACTTAAAGAAACAGAACAAGACCCTAGAAAATAATGTAGAATTATTGTCACATGATAAGGATGAGTTATTAAGTAAAATCGATAAGCTTGAAAAGGAAAAGCATGCTCTTAGTATGTCTTGCAATGAACTAAATGAGAAGATTTCTTCTAATGTATGTGCTTGTGTTGAATTGGGAAAAGAGAATGAATCTCTTAAGCATCAAGTTGATGATTTGAAGAATACATTAGAGAAGTTTACTAATGGTAGAGATAGTCTTAATCTTCTTCTAGGACAACAAAGGAGTCCAACACTAAAAGAAGGATTAGGTGCATCTAATATGTCAAATGATGTCAAACCTACTGTGTTAAATGCTAAGACACATAAACATAGTGTTTCATCTTCTACTCATCATACTAGATCACATGTTCAAGATAGGAGATCACACACTCATCGTAGAAGGTCACATGCTCAAAATGCAAGTAGTGGAAAATCTCATTATGCTAAAATGTATGCCTACAATGATAGGAATGGAAAATCTCATCACACTAAACCTAGGACACACATAGTCCAACCTAGGGAAAACAGGGTTATACCTAGGAAAGACAAGTATGATAGATTGCATGAACATAGGCAATATGGTACCTATAACCAACCTAGAAGAATGCACAATCCTAACGTTACTTGTCACTATTGTAATAGGATAGGTCACATTGCCCCGGTATGTTTTACTAGGCATAGACATTGGGCACAAGATAAGGCTCATCACTATTATGTTCCTAACCACCAAGGACCCAAAAAGATTTGGGTACCAAAATCCCTTTGATTTGTTTTGCAGGTATGCTTGAAGGCATCAAGTGTACTTTGGTACCTTGATTGCGGATGCTCCAAGCAAATAACCAAAGAAGCATCCAAGTTCTTAATCAATTCTTGTAGAAATGCAAGGATGAGTGTTGTTTTTGTAGGTACCCCTCATTTAGGCAAAAAGATAGGGGGAACAAAGGGATGATGAAGAACTTCAAAATTTGAGCAGAAGTCTCAATACATCGATGTTGAGTATCACAACATCGATGTTCAGCTAAGCTTTCTAACTTTCTTTATTTTGGCACATATAGAAGTGTATAGGTGTAGCTAATATGTTTCAAAAGCTCCACTTATTTCTTACATAAGCACTTCCCAACCTCTTCTCATTGCTATTTCTTTTTGCTAATGCCAAAAGGGGGAAGATAGGAAGAAGTATATGCAACAAGATAGGGGGAATTATAGTTTGTAAAACATAGGGGGAATCATCTTTATGTTATAAACATTAGCATATACTTCTAGTTGTTTGTCATTATCAAAAAGGGGGAAATTGTTAGAACTCATGCCTCCTTGTTTCATTTCAGAGTTTTGATAATGACAAACCTTGGCTCAATTGATGACAACCTTGAAGCAAAAAGAAATCAAGCAAACAAGTGCTCAACCAAAGTGATCAAGAATTCAAGAGAAGATATGATCAAGAGTTGAAGTACAAGAAGAGCAAGAGAAGTTAGGACCCATTTGTACAAGGTAAAACACTCAACTTCTCTTAGGCATTGGCTCAAAATAAAACAAGTTTTACTCATGCATTTCATAGCATCATTTCAATCACAAAGTTGTGTTTTTAGTCCAAAACATCGATGTTCTGAAACCAAACATCGATGTTCTGTTTTTCAAAGATTTCCAAAATTTGGCAGTAGGAAAATAACATCGATGTTGGCATCCTAAACATCGATGTTCTTGTGACCGTTGGTCAAAACATCGATGTTTACAATCCAACATCGATGTTCATGAAAACTGTCTTTGAAACATAATTTTGCCGAAGCCAAAAAACATCGATGTTGGACAATTCAACATCGATGTTTCACAAAACATCGATGTTTCATTTTCCAACATCGATGTTCTGGCATAGACCCTTTTCCATCATATTTTTGCGAAGCCAAAAAACATCGATGTTGAATTGAAGAACATCGATGTTGAGTATGGAAACATCGATGTTCTAAAATGCAACATCGATGTTCTACTAGCCGTTGGAACAATTATTTAAAAATGTTGGCTAAAACATCGATGTTTAGATGCAAAACATCGATGTTCTGCCGTTGTAGCAGACAACTTTTCAGCACCCACTATGTTTTGTTTAAGGCTGTTTTTGGGTGGATTTCAAACGACTCTATAACTTTTCAAAGCTATAAATTGAGCATTTTTAGCTGTGTTTCAATGCTAATCAACTCTCTACATTCATGCTATTCATTCATACATACATTACAAATCCTAATTGAGCCAATACCCTTTGAGGATTGAGAGTTGCCTTTTAGAGCTTCACTTGTACACTCATACCTGCTCTTTGAGAGAGTCTTTTGTTCTGAGTGATTGTGTATTCATACACCTTAAGGGAGGTTAGTTCCCTTGGTTAGATTCACAAGAAGAGGTGTATATCTTCTTGTGTGAGAAGTCTTGAAGTGAGGTATCTTCAAGCAAGAGAGCTGAAGTTCATGTGACTTGAACTTTCAGGTTTAGGATTCTTGTGACTAGAATTCCTAGGTTGTAACGGTTTGTTAAGCACCCGTAAGCTTAACGTAGATAGTGAAATCTTCAAGTGAGACTTGAAGGGCTGGATTAGCCACACTAGTAGAGTGTGTGTGAACTAGGATAAATTGCTTGTGTCCTTCATTCTTTCAATTCCGCATTTAATTCCTGCAAAGTTTTTAATTCTTGGTCATAAGCTATTCACCCCCCCTCTAGCTTAAGTCTATTGTTCCTAACAGATTGAAATCTAGCGCACAAGCAAACACTATACATATTATCCGGTCTTGTAACTGTAAGGTAAAGGAGACTACCTATCATGCCTCTGTACAATTTCACATTAGCATCCTTACCATTCTCATCCTTGTTAAATTTGGTACTAGTGCTCATTGGTGTCGGACTAGTTTTGGCTTCACACAAGCCAAATCTTTTCAGCAGCTCACGTGTGTACTTTGCTTGATTAAAAAAATACCACAATCGAGTTGCTTGACTTGAAGTTCTAGGAAGAAATTTAATTCTCCCATCACGCTCATTTCAAACTTTCTGTGCATTAGCTATTCAAACTCTTGACAAAGAGATTCATTAGTAGCACCAAGTAAAATATCATAAAGATATATTTGCACAATAGTGATATCATCTTTGTTGGATTTCACAAATAGGGTTGAGTCTATCTTTCCTCTTGTAAAGCATTGTGAGATAAGATATGAGCTTAATCTATCATACCAAGCCCTAGGTGCTTGTTTAAGACCATACAATGCCTTTTTCAATTTAGAAACAAGTTGTGGATACCACAAGAGTTTACATTAGGATACCACAAGCCTAAAGATGATATTCCTTTAAGTACTTGAAGAAGCACTTGATGGCTCTAAGATGAGATTCTTTTAGACATGATTGAAATCTAGCACACAAGCAAACACTATACATAATATCCGGTCTTGTAGCTGTAAGGTAAAGGAGACTACCAATCATGCCTCTGTACAATTTCACATCAACATCCTTACCAATCTCATCCTAGTCAAGTTTGGTACTAGTGCTCAATGGTGTCGGACTAGTTTTGGCTTCACACAAGCCAAATCATTTCAGCAGCTCACGTGTGTACTTTGCTTGATTAAAAAAAATACCACCATCGAGTTGGTTGAATTGAAATTCCAGGAAGAAATTTAACACTCCCATCATGCTCATTTCAAACTATTTGTGCATTAGCTATTCAAACTTTTGACAAAGAGAATCATTAGCAGCACCAAATAAAATATGATCAAGATATATTTGCACAATAATGATATCAACTTTGTTGGATTTCACAAATAGGGTTGAGTCTACCTTTGCTCTTGTAAAGCATTGTGAGATAAGATATGAGCTTAATCTATCAAACCATGCCCTAGGTGCTTGTTTAAGACCATACAATGCCTTTTTTAATTTAGAAATATGTTGTGGATATCACAAGAGTTCACATTAGGATACCAGAAGCCTAAAGATGATGCTCCTTTTAAGTACTTGAAGAAGCACTTGATGGCTCTAAGATGAGATTCTTTTAGACATGATTGAAATCTAGCACACAAGCAAACACTATACATAATATCCGGTCTTGTAGCTGTAAGGTAAATGAGACTATCTATCATGCCTCTGTACAATTTCACATCAACATCCTTATCAATCTCATCCTTGTCAAGTTTTGTACTAGTGCTCAATGGTGTCGGACTAGTTTTGGCTTCACACAAGCCAAATCTTTTCAGCAGCTCACGTGTGTACTTTGCTTGATTAGAAAAAATACCACCATCGAGTTGCTTGACTTGAAATTCCAGGAAGAAATTTAAATCTCCCATCATGCTCATTTCAAACTTTCTGTGCATTAGCTATTCAAACTCTTGACAAAGAGATTCATTAGCAGCACCAAATAAAATATCATCAAGATATATTTGTACAATAATGATATCATCTTTGTTGGATTTCACAAATAGGGTTGAGTCTACCTTTCCTCTTGTAAAGCATTGTGGGATAAGATATGAGCTTAATCTATCAAACCATGCCCTAGGTGATTGTTTAAGACCATACAATGCCTTTTTCAATTTAGAAATATGTTGTGGATACCACAAGAGTTTACATTAGAATACCACAAGCCTAAAGATGATATTCCTTTAAGTACTTGAAGAAGCACTTGATGGCTCTAAGATGAGAATCTTTTAGACATGATTGAAATCTAGCACACAAGCAAACACTATACATAATATCCGATCTTGTAGCTGTAAGGTAAAGGAGACTACCAATCATGCCTCTGTACAATTTCACATCAACATCCTTACCAATCTCATCCTAGTCAAGTTTGGTACTAGTGCTGAATGGTGTCGGACTAGTTTTGCCTTCACACAAGCCAAATCATTTCAGCAGCTCACGTGTGTACTTTGCTTGATTAAAAAAAATACCACCATCGAGTTGCTTGAATTGAAATTCCAGGAAGAAATTTAACACTCCCATCATGCTCATTTCAAACTTTCTGTGCATTAGCTATTCAAACTCTTGACCAAGAGAATCATTAGCAGCACCAAATAAAATATGATCAAGATATATTTGCACAATAATGATATCGTTTTTGTTGGATTTCACAAATAGGGTTAAGTCTACCTTTGCTCTTGTAAAGCATTGTGAGATAAGATATGAGCTTAATCTATCAAACCATGCCCTAGGTGCTTGTTTAAGACCATACAATGCCTTTTTCAATTTAGAAATATATTGTGGATATCACAAGAGTTCACATTAGGATACCAGAAGCCTAAAGATGATGCTCCTTTTAAGTACTTGAAGAAGCACTTGATGGCTCTAAGATGAGATTCTTTTAGACATGATTGAAATCTAGCACACAAGCAAACACTATACATAATATCCGGTCTTGTAGCTGTAAGGTAAAGGAGACTACTAATCATGTTTCTGTACAATTTCACATCAACATCCTTACCAATCTCATCCTAGTCAAGTTTGGTACTAGTGCTCAATGGTGTCGGACTAGTTTTGGCTTCACACAAGCCAAATCTTTTCAGCAGCTCACGTGTGTACTTTGCTTGATTAAAAAAAATACCACCATCGAGTTGCTTGAATTGAAATTCCAGGAAGAAATTTAACACTCCCATCATGCTCATTTCAAACTATTTGTGCATTAGCTATTCAAACTTTTGACAAAGAGAATCATTAGCAGCACCAAATAAAATATGATCAAGATATATTTGCACAATAATGATATCAACTTTGTTGGATTTCACAAATAGGGTTGAGTCTACCTTTGCTCTTGTAAAGCATTGTGAGATAAGATATGAGCTTAATCTATCAAACCATGCCCTAGGTGCTTGTTTAAGACCATACAATGCCTTTTTTAATTTAGAAATATGTTGTGGATATCACAAGAGTTCACATTAGGATACCAGAAGCCTAAAGATGATGCTCCTTTTAAGTACTTGAAGAAGCACTTGATGGCTCTAAGATGAGATTCTTTTAGACATGATTGAAATCTAGCACACAAGCAAACACTATACATAATATCCGGTCTTGTAGCTGTAAGGTAAATGAGACTATCTATCATGCCTCTGTACAATTTCACATCAACATCCTTATCAACCTCATCCTTGTCAAGTTTTGTACTAGTGCTCAATGGTGTCGGACTAGTTTTGGCTTCACACAAGCCAAATCTTTTCAGCAGCTCACGTGTGTACTTTGCTTGATTAGAAAAAATACCACCATCGAGTTGCTTGACTTGAAATTCCAGGAAGAAATTTAACTCTCCCATCATGCTCATTTCAAACTTTCTGCGCATTAGCTATTCAAACTCTTGACAAAGAGATTCATTAGCAGCACCAAATAAAATATCATCAAGATATATTTGTACAATAATGATATCATCTTTGTTGGATTTCACAAATAGGGTTGAGTCTACCTTTCCTCTTGTAAAGCATTGTGGGATAAGATATGAGCTTAATCTATCAAACCATACCCTAGGTGATTGTTTAAGACCATACAATGCCTTTTTCAATTTAGAAATATGTTGTGGATACCACGAGAGTTCACATTAGGATTCCAGAGGCCTAAAGATGATGCTCCTTTTAAGTACTTGAAGAAGCACTTGATGGCTCTAAGAAGAGATTCTTTTAGACATGGTTGAAATCTAGCATACAAGCAAACACTATACATAATATCCGGTCTTGTAGCTGTATGGTAAAGGAGACTACCTATCATGCCTCTGTACAATTTCACATCAACATCCTTACCATTCTCAACCCTGTCAAGTTTGGTACTAGTGCTCATTGGTGTCGGACTAGTTTTGGCTTCACACAAGCCAAATCTTTTCAGCAGCTCACGTGTATACTTTGCTTGATTAAAAAAAATACCACCATTAAGTTGCTTGACTTGAAATTCCAGGAAGAAATTCAACTCTCCCATCATGCTCATTTCAAACTTTTTGTGCATTAGCTATTCAAACTCTTGACAAAGAGATTCATTAGTAGCACCAAATAAAATATCATCAACATATATTTGCATAATAATGATATCATCTTTGTTGGATTTCACAAATAGGGTTGAGTCTATCTTTCCTCTTGTAAAGGATTGTGAGATAAGATTTGAGCTTAATCTATCATACCAAGCCCTAGGTGCTTGTATATGACCATACAATGCCTTTTTCAATTTACAAACATGTTGTGGATGCTTATGGATTTCAAATCCTGAAGGTTGTTCTACATATACTTCTTCTATGATATATCCATTTAGAAAAGCACTCTTGACTTCCATTTGATAAAGTTTGAAAGATTTGAATGATGCAAATGCAAGCAACATGCGAATGGATTTAAGTCTAGCTACTGGTGCAAAGGCCTCATCATAGTCAATACATTCCTCTTCATTGTACCCTTGTGCCACCAATCGAGCTTTGTTCCTTACCACAATTCCTGATTCATCAAGCTTGTTCCTAAAGACCCATTTGGTTCCAATGACAGCATGGTCATTTGGTCTTGCAACAAGCTCCCACACATTATTCCTCTCGAACTGATTGAGCTCTTCTTGCATTGCCATCACCCAGTTTTCATCAAGTATGGCATCGTTGGCATTTTTTGGCTCAACTTGAGACAAAAAGGCAAGATGTGAATTGATGTTTTGCAATTTGGATCTGGTTGTTACTCCTCTTCTAAGATCACCTAATATGGCCACAGTTGAATGCCCTCTTGGTGCTTGAACCTCAAAATTTCTCAGCTGTGAGCTTGAGCTAGAATCCAGAATATTTGGTTGCACATCATTACTTTGAACATTTGGCTGGGGAGAAGCCAAATGTTGTTGAGTCTCAATTGGATCAGGAAGATGCTCATCTTTTGTCTCATCAATATTATTAACCTGTGGCTGATTCTCAGAAGTAAACTCAACTTCTATATCCTCACTAAGATCATTCAAGTTAATCTCATCAAACACCACATGCATGGATTCTTCAACAACCATAGTTCTTTTGTTGTATACTCTATAGGCTTTACTACTCAATGAATAACCGAGGAGTATACCATCATCAGATTTAGCTTGAAATTTATCTAGATTATCCTTTGTGTTCAAGATGTAACACTTGGAGCCAAATGTGCAAAAATATGCAATATTTGGCTTTCTATCATGCCAAATCTCATAAGGTGTCTTTTCAAATAATGGACGTAAAGAGACTCTATTTAAAACATAGCATGCTGTGTTCACACCCTCAACCCAAAAATAGGCAGGTAACTTATACTCATTAAGCATAGTTCTAACCATTTCTTGCAAGGTTTCATTCTTCTTTTTCACAATCCCATTTTGTTGAGGTGTTCTAAAAGTCGAAAATGTGTGTTCAATGCCACTTTGTTCACAGAAATGATTGAAGGTAGAATTATCAAACTCTCCTCCATGATCACTTCTAATTTTAGAAATTTTATATCTTTTTCATTTTGTAGCCTCCTAACTAGTGAGCCAAATTCTTGACATGCGTGATCTTTTTGAGAGGGAAGAAGAACCCATGTGAATCTAGAATAATCATCTACTATAACAAATGCATACTTTTTACCACCAAGACTCACAGTTTTCGTAGGACCAAACAGATCAATATGTAGAAGTTCAAGGGGTCGAGAAGTTCATACCACATGTTTTGGCTTAAAAGAACTTTTGATTTGTTTACCAAGCTGACATGCTCGACATTTGGTTTCTGCTTCGAACTTTAGTTTTGGCAGACCATCAACCAAATCTCTCTTTGACAAGATTGAGATAAGTTCAAGATTAACATGCCCAAGCCTCTTGTGCCATAGAGTTGGAGTATGTGTTCTTGCACTAAAGCACTTGATCTCGGGATTTGTAACATCATTTAAAAATTTAGAATACAGATTACCAATCCTCTTTCCAACAAACAAGACATTCTCATCATCAACTCTACTTAGAAGACATCTTGATGATTCAAAAGTAACTCTGATTCCGTTGTCACAAAGCTTACTAATACTAAGCAAATTGTACTTAAGATTATCAACAAGAAGCACATGCTCAATAGTTGGATGAGCACCAATCTTACCTATACTGAGGATTTTTCCTTTAGAACTATCAGCAAATGTAATAATACCTCGGTGTTTTGAGAGAAGGGATGTAAATTTTGTTAGAACTAATGCCTCCTTGTCTCATATAGGTTTTGATATTGACAAACCAATTCAAAATGATGACAAGCTTGAAGCAAAAAGAAATCAATTAAAGAATAAAATGCACAAGAATTGAAGTGATAAGCAAGAAGAGCAAGAAGAGTTAGGAACTTTAATTGTACAAGGTTAAACACTCAATTCTTCTAAATTATTGGCTCAAAACAAAATTAATTTTACTCATGCATCAAATAGCATCGTTTCAATCATAAAAAAAATTTTTGAGCTAAGAACATCGATGTTCCAACTGCCAAGATCGATGTTCCTACCTTTCAAATGATTTTTCAAAACCGGCAGAAGCTCAAAACATCGATGTTGGCATCCCAAACATCGATGTCCTAGTGACCGTTGCCTTTAAAAATTGGTTTTGGCAGAAGCTCCAAAACATCGATGTTATCCATTAAAACATCGATGTTCTGTTAATTGTTGTTTTGGCAGAAGCATTCAAACATCGATGTTCTTTCAATTGCTGTTTTAAATTATTTTTGGCAGTGTTCCAAAACATTGATGTTCCTTTGGTAAACATCGATGTTTTAATGACCGTTGGACTCAATAATTCGTATTTACTGGTAGAACATCGATGTTCTGGTTCTAAACATCGATGTTCAACCGTTATGAGCAGAAACCTTTTTCAGCTTCCCATGCTATTTTGTCTAAAGGTGTTTTGGATTGATTCCCCAGCGGTCATACAAGTTTTCAAACATATGAATAGAGTTATTACACCTCTGTTTATTAACAATCAACTCTTTACAACTTAAGCATTCATTGTTAGACACTCATACACATTTTTATGAGCCAATATCCTTGAGGATTGAGAGTTGCCTTTATAGAGCTTATCTTGTTTTCTCATATCCACTCTTTGAGAGAATTTTGCTCTAAGTGATTTAAGTGTAGTCATACACCTTAAGGGAGGATAGTTCCCTTGTAGCAAATTCATAGGAAGAGAGTTTTCTTTCTATGTGAGAAATCTTGAAGTAAGGTATCTTCAAGCAAGTGATTAGAGGTTAGTGTGACTCAAACTCTAGGACTGTAAACAGTTTGTTAGGCACCTGGAAGCTTAACTTAGATAGTGAAATCTTCGAGAGAGTCTCTCGGAGGACTGGATTTGCCACACAAGTTATGTGTGTGAACCAGTATAAAATTTGGTGTGTCCTTCATTCTTTCAATTCCGCAATCATTTCCTGCAAGTTTTTGATTTCGTCCATAAAATGCTATTCGCCCCCCCTAGCGTAGGGCACCTATTCTAACAATTAGTAGCGGAGCCTAACTCTCTGAAAAAACTTAACCGTTTGAGAGGAACTTTCCATGGCTTCTTCAAGTAATTATGCAGGAATATTTGAAAGACAATCCACCACCCGTCCACCGCTCTTTGATGGCACCAACTACACCTATTGGAAGGAGAGGATGAGAATCTTCATCCAAGCCAACAACTTTGCTCTATGGCTAATTCTAAAGAATGGAGAGCAAATTCCAACCAAGAAAGTCGGTGAAACTACGGTGACAAAGACGGAGGCAGAGTATGATGCTGCAGCATTACAAAGGTTGAAAATAATGCCAAAGCAATCAACATGCTCTACTATGCAGTCAACCCCGATGATTACCAAAAAATTTGTTGCTGCACAACCGCTAAAGGAATATGGGATAAGCTGGAGATCACCTACGAAGGAACCGATCAAGTTTGAGAGGCCAAAATCGGCTCCCTCACTGCAGAATACGAACTCTTTTGAATGATGGAGAACGAGATGATAAAGAAGATGTTCGATCGATTTTCAAAAATCGTAAACAACCTTCATGCACTCAAGAAGGTCTATTCCGACAAGGACTTGGTCAGAAAAGTCCTTAGAAGCCTCACTCTTGAATGGCGCTCTAAAGCCAACGCAATATATGAAAACATCGGGACATCGAACACAACCATTGACGGCCTTAGAGGTAACCTTCTAACTTATAAAACGACCATTCTTAAACCCTCTTTGTAGGAACCCAAGAAGAAGGACATAGCCCTAAAAGCTTCCACTTCCAAGACTCAAGAGCCCACTGAATTGGACTCTAGTGAGGACGAACAAAGAATTCGGAATTGTCATCCGAAAATTCCACAAATTCATGAAAAAGGAATTTGAATGGAAAGGAAGAAAGTTGTCCAGTCTGCCCAAGTGCTATGGCTGTGGAGACGTTAGGCTCATCAAACCCAAGTGCCTCAAGGCAAAGGAGGGAAAAGAAAAGAAGCCCTACAAGAAGTAAAGGGCATACTGTTAGCCTAAACATGTGATTAAGGGCTTAATTAAGTAATTAATTAAGACTAATCTTGTTTAGTATATTTATGATGATTATTCAATGCTTATTATATTATTTTGATGATTAACAAACATTTTGGTAAGCCTTGTGTGTTTTTAGTATTGGCAGAAACCAAATCCAGGAACATTTGGCTTCACCACATCGACCAAAAGATCGCTTTCCCGGCAGTTGGAGCTGTGGTCCCAAAAGCTGCAGCAAGTGATCCAAGAAAGTGGTTGACATTAAACCGACTGCACTAGCCGTTATGCTTGCTCTCCAAGGGTCAGAAAAAGATCAGAGAGGTGGTCCTCACATCCTCTCTCACCTCTGAAAGAATCAGTGGTCCTCACTTTCCATTTATGGAAACTTTTTGAAGAGAGAAGATTTCTGCCCAAGAAATATCCAGATTTGGTTCATCTACTGGACAGTTTTATTTAATGAAGCAAGAAGTCAACTCTGCTGCCACCTGGACGATTTTTAGCCATTGAGAAACACATCTCCCCATCCTTAGAATCTATAAATAGAGGAATGAAGCCTCACAGCAAATTAACCTAGCCATTCAAGACATTCTAAGTTGATAAAAGAGATTACCTTGAGAGTTATTCTTTGTGCTTAATTTGTGTAACTTCTTGAGTGAGTCACTCTTGAAGCTTTGCCTTGGGAAAGGTTGTAATCAGCAGGATTAGGGGATAATCTTGTTAGGTAGACAAAGCTAGGTTCAGCTTTGGGTTAGGTTTAGCAAGTTCAGCCAGTAAAAACTTGTGTACCATAGGTTATTTGGCTCGCCTGTAAAAGCCAAATAAGAGGATAGTTTAGAAATCCTAAAGGGGGGGACCTTTAGGTAGTGGATGTACTCCTTAGTGGGGAACCACTATAAATTGCCTGTGTTCATTGCTTTCCTGCATTCATTTTCGCTTTTCATTCAAGTTTCACATTTGGCTTCTGTGTTGAGCCCAATCACAAAAAATCCGAAAAAGAGGAAAAAGCTAATTCAACCCTTCTTCTTATCTTTTTTCTGGGCCAACAATTAGTAGCGGAGCTGCGTTCTCAATCTAGTGGATTAATCTCCAGAGAAAAAGATCATGGCTTATAAAGGTACAAGTGTCAACAAAGCTCCATACTTTGATGGAGTGAACTTTGACTATTGGAAGTTTAGAATGAAGATCTTCCTTAAAGGAAAAGATCTTGAGATGTGGAATATTGTTCACAGTCCTTATGCCAGACCTCAAAGAGACATGCAATTCTGGTCTGAGGATGAGCTAAGGAGAGCCAAGCTTGATGCACAAGCTAAAAATATACTCATATGTGGTATAAGTGAAAGTGAGTTTCAAAGGGTGAGTTCTTGTGGCACAGCCTATGTAATCTGGAGGCTTCATTGTGTAACGCCCCGAATTTTCAGTATTTAATTTCTAAGGAATTTTCTGAATTTTTGAAATTTGTTTCTAATTTTACCCTCGAGGAAATTCCGGGATTTTTGGTCAAGAAGATTATTATTAATTTCTTCTTCTTTTCTTTGGAAATATTTATCTAATGGTGAAATTAAACCGTAATCGGATTTCTTTTGGAGTTTATCTGTATTTTGTGGTGGAACACAAGAAGGGGTGTAGTTTTTACTAAAACTACGTAGTTTTGGTAGAGCCAAAACCTAAAACACACAAAGGGATGCGTTTTGACTTTGAGGTTGACCAGGGGAGGGGCTTGTAGACGAAGTGACACCGTTTGGAAGCAAAACAACGCCGTTTTGCTATTGACGAAACCCTAGCCCTAGAGTGCGCATATATAATCTTTCTTTTCTCTCTCTCCTTCCCACTTCTCTTTCTCTCCCGACGGCTGACCCCCACGCTCCCTCTTGCTTGTTTTTCCTTCTCAACGCCTCCATTCACTTCTGGATAACCGTCGGCATAATCACCTCTCGTCACTTCTTTCTCTCTTTTCACCTCGTCTTCCCTTCACGCTGCCGCCACCATATTTCTTCTTCCTCTCTTCGAGTTATCGCTCTCAGACCACCAGGAAACCACCACAGCCGCTGCAACAGGCAAGAGACAGGAGGCCTTGTTTGGGCGGGGACGGGACAACGACGCGAGGGCGAACTCGAGTCTGCTGCCGCCACCATTCACCGCAGTAGTGCGTGTCGCTGGTGCTCGGCGAACCGGTGAGTTCCAGTGGTGAGGACGGGTTGGTCGTGTTGGTTTTCATCGGTTTGTGTGCCGGTGTCGAGGCTCGGGGTGGAATCCAGCGGTCTCGCCGCCATCTATTCCGGTAATTATTTGATTCGATCCCTTTTCCCCTTCATTCTCTTTTTGTTAACGAGCTCTAGTGGTGATTAATCGAGCTCTATTTTGTTTGGGGCTTGTGTTGTTGCTTGGCTGGTGGTCGATTGTAGATGGTGTTGGTGGTCGAGATGTCTACTGTCGCGTGAGTTCATGGGCAGAATGTTTGGGGCTTCGATTGTGAAAGCTCTGACACGAACCGAGGCTTTGAGGAGGTGGATCCGTTACTGCCATGTACAGATTCGATTCTGGGTTAGTGTACAACACCCTTGATTCGTTTCTGGTCTGTTTCAGTGATTTATGGGTGTTGTGTTGTTGATTTGGAGTTGCTTTGGTGTTCAGCTGTATTGCTAGGATGTTTTGGACGTTTTTGGACTGTTGTGAAATCTCCGGCGAGGTTACCATCGGAATCCGGCGAGCAAGTTTCTATTCCGGCGAGGCGTTTTGTTCCTCGGATTGAAGGGTATCTTTCTGTTGATGTTATGTTTTTAAGCTTCCATACATGGCATGTAACATAACTAAACGAGTGAATGTGATGTACCAGGGTAGTCGAGTTTAGTGGAAACCGGGTGTGGGAAAGAGTGACGCGTGGCCGGTATATGTCCGACGCACATAGTATCTTTAGGCCGGGAAATGTTTGGGGCTTGGGGGTTCGGTTAATGTGGTTTTGGGGATGGGCCGGGCTTAGGCCCAATTAATGTCATATTAATTCTATATGGGCTTTTAGGCCCAATGACTAATGAAGTGAGCTTTGGGCCCAATGGCTTGTATTTAAGATGGGCTATAGGCCCAATGGTTTTTATTGACATGGGCCTTAGGTCCAAAGGAAGATAAGACCTAATGTTAAGCTTAAATGGGCTTTTAGTCTCGGGCTGAGATCGTAGGGTTATCGAGCTAAGACTCATGACCTATCTTAATCGGATTAAAGACTAATAACAGGATATTGTTGTAGTCACGGCATGGGCATACATTCATCACATTCTATATGGACCTTATGTGGTTGCATTTTGTTATGAATATAGATATGTGGAGGCGGAGCGAGGCTTCGACTTCCGAGACGGTTGTTATGGCCCAGGTGAGGACTTATAAACCTTTGTATGCATTACTGCCTACAATGCTCGGTTAATTGTCTTGGTATATAAAGTGGTATTAATTATTGGTCTTGAATGCTGTATGCATGCTTGTCTGATGTGCTGATGTTGTTAATTGTAAATTGTATATATTGATGATACCTCTGATGCAGTGTGCATGATTATGTGAACTGTGTACCAGTGTGATTTTATATGCCTGTCGAGCATGACTTGTTCTGCGTGTTAAATAATGTGATAAATGGTTTTGTATTTGTGTGGTGGACTGTGGGCTGGAGGCCCGGATTTGAGTATAAGAGGATAATTCCACACAACCATGTTTGAAATAACGTATGGTACAATTCTTAAAGGATAATTAAGAATAAAATACTATAATAATTCTACTGTGGGGCTGTTGACCGGTTAGTTCGAGCGGGAAGTAATACCCCTCGGGATGGCATGCGGGTTAGCATGTGGGCCTGTGATGGCCGGTTCTACCTCCCTCTTTCTATCTCCCCCTTTCTACCTCCCTCTTTCTCTCTATCTGTCTCTCTCTCTATGGATATGTTTGGGCTTCGTGCCTGGTTTATTGGGGCTTATGCCTGGTTGTCTCATGAGACGGGACCGAGCTCGAAGCACACAGTAGAGGGCCCTAATAAAATATTTAAACCTAATAACAAAGATAATAACATAAGTAATGATAAGTGATGGTTGAAGTCTGGTGGTGACCGGTATTGTGTATTGTGAATTGTTTGTGCTCTGTGTTTGCTATTGCCTAATGCCGGTGTACTTGTAGTTGATTTGTATTTGTATATTATTGGTTTATTTGTTTGCGGTGAGACAGTGGTTGGTCTCACCCCCTCACAGTTTTACACAGGTTAGCTGATCGATGATCAGAAGAGCATATCAGCAGGTGGCGGTGCTTTCCTCTCCTCGGGTCGGATCCATAGAGTTCACTGCATACTTGTTATCATATGTATATTCTTCCGCTGCATACTCGTTGTTGTGTAATTTGTTGTATAATTGTTCATTGATTATGTTGTTGTTATTGTATTCCGTGGAGAAGGGCATTTTGGTCACTTCACATGCTATACATTCTTTAATGCATGATTTGTGATACGGGTGTCCCGGGAATGATGAGGGCAATTTGGTCAATCTATAATTAATTTATAACTTATAATAATAAATTGGGACACGGGCGTTTCAGTTGGTAGCGGAGCAGGATGTAGATCGTTTGGGGGGTCTTGATATGTTTTGTGCTCTTATGTGCATGATTCTGCTCCTTTTTGAGTCGTATGCTACATTGGTCATATGCATTCATATAGTGAGTCATACTATGGATCCGGTAGAGGACACGCACCTGCTGAGGGTCGGAGGGTTCCGATATTATTGTTGAAATAACATGTTTTCCTTTACATCTTAGGTTGTAGCAAAGTTTATTTTTGTGGAAAATCCACGTTTTGTCAGAGTCGGTGTAGACTCTTGACTCGTTGCTTATATTTCTTGTCTGTATGGAACTGGCCAAAACAAGTAAGAACCATCGGTTTTGCTTTTGGATGATACATCTGTCGAGAGATGATTTGATGTGATTCTTGTGGATATGATTCTTGTGATCTTGGTGATCATGTTATTTTGGGTCTGATTGTCTGACATTGAGGTTTTGAATGTACTTGAGAAATTATTTTATGGATTAAGTCTTGTTCGGAGTTCGAGATGATTTCTTGAATTAGTTTGAGGTTGATCTAATGGTATATTTGGGGGAAAAATCTTTTAATAATACTTGAGGTACTTAACTTTGATGAGTTTGGGGATATTAATGGTGATTGTGATAAAAAGGTTTTGATCATGAATTTCTGTTGAGGTTATAGCCCATGTGTTGGAAGGGAATGCTGATAGTATGTTCATATTGGGGTTTGAATCTTTTGAGGTGATCTCGAGTGCCGTGATTTGGTTGCTAGTTTGTTAAGTTACGTCATGAGATATAAATTGTTGTTTTAAGTTCTTTATCAAAGGAACTTTGGTATTCATGTTAAGTGTGGCTTGGGCGATAGATTTATAAGTATGAGTTACGAAAGGATGTTTGGGTCTTGAGGAACCTAAGTTTTGGAGCTAAAATTGTGATACTTCAGTAAAGATCGTGTTTTAGTCCTTAAGGTATGATCCAGGATGTATACGATTTTGGCTGAATTGGTGTATGATAGAGGAATTACTTTGAGGTTCAGAACATGAAATATATGTTATGGAGTGTTGGTCTTGAGAAATTCACATTGGGAGTGATGATCTTGCTACTTATGTAACAATTGTGGGTTCGGTTATCTGAGGATATGCTTAATGGATTAAAGGATTGGATAGATTTGGTTGAGTGATGATAAATGAAATTGTTTAAGGATTCTGGTATTAATAATGTTGATGATGTTTGAGTGAGACTATTGGGTGAATGCTTTGATCTCTTTGTTCTATGGATCATGTTTGAATAAAGTCGATGATAGACTTGGTTTGGTGGAAATCTTGCTCGGAAAAGTTAAACATATGTGTTTTGAAGGACATATTTGATGGTTCTACTTGGTAGTTTGGCCAACGGTACCTTGATACCGGATAGTTCTTGTTGGTGTCAGTTAAGCACTTGGTTGCTTATTTTATGACGTAAATTTCGAGGACGAAATTTTGTTAAGTGGGGTAGAACTGTAACGCCCCGAATTTTCAGTATTTAATTTCTAAGGAATTTTCTGAATTTTTGAAATTTGTTTCTAATTTTACCATCGAGGAAATTCCGGGATTTTTGGTCAAGAAGATTATTATTAATTTCTTCTTTTTTTCTTTGGAAATATTTATCTAATGGTGAAATTAAACCGTAATCGGATTTCTTTTGGAGTTTATCTGTATTTTGTGGTGGAACACAAGAAGGGGTGTAGTTTTTACTAAAACTACGTAGTTTTGGTAGAGCCAAAACCTAAAACACACAAAGGGATGCGTTTTGACTTTGAGGTTGACCAGGGGAGGGGCTTGTAGACACCCCACGCTCCCTCTTGCTTGTTTTTCCTTCTCAACGCCTCCATTCACTTCTGGATAACCGTCGGCATAATCACCTCTCGTCACTTCTTTCTCTCTTTTCACCTCGTCTTCCCTTCACGCTGCCGCCACCATATTTCTTCTTCCTCTCTTCGAGTTATCGCTCTCAGACCACCAGGAAACCACCACAGCCGCTGCAACAAGCAAGAGACAGGAGGCCTTGTTTGGGCGGGGACGGGACAACGACGCGAGGGCGAACTCGAGTCTGCTGCCGCCACCATTCACCACAGTAGTGCGTGTCGCTGGTGCTCGGCGAACTGGTGAGTTCCGGTGGTGAGGACGGGTTGGTCGTGTTGGTTTTCATCGGTTTGTGTGCCGGTGTCGAGGCTCAGGGTGGAATCCAGCGGTCTCGCCGCCATCTATTCCGGTAATTCTTTGATTCGATCCCTTTTCCCCTTCCTTCTCTTTTTGTTATCGAGCTCTAGTGGTGATTAATCGAGCTCTATTTTGTTTGGGGCTTGTGTTGTTGCTTGGCTGGTGGTCGATTGTAGATGGTGTTGGTGGTCGAGATGTCTACTGTCGCGTGAGTTCATGGGCAGAATGTTTGGGGCTTCGATTGTGATAGCTCTGACACGAACCGAGGCTTTGAGGAGGTGGATCCGTTACTGCCATGTACAGATTCGATTCTGGGTTAGTGTACAACACCCTTGATTCGTTTCTGGTCTGTTTCAGTGATTTATGGGTTTGTGTTGTTGATTTGGAGTTGCTTTGGTGTTCAGCTGTATTGTTAGGATGTTTTAGACGTTTCTGGACTGTTGTGAAATCTCCGGCGAGGTTACCATCGGAATCCGGCGAGCAAGTTTCTATTCCGACGAGGCGTTTTGTTCCTCGGATTGAAGGGTATCTTTCTGTTGATGTTATGTTTTTAAGCTTCCATACATGGCATGTAACATAACTAAACGAGTGAATGTGATGTACCAGGGTAGTCGAGTTTAGTGGAAACCGGGTGTGGGAAAGAGTGACGCGTGGCCGGTATATGTCCGACGCACATAGTATCTTTAGGCCGGGAAATGTTTGGGGCTTGGGGGTTCGGTTAATGTGGTTTTGGGGATGGGCCGGGCTTAGGCCCAATTAATGTCATATTAATTCTATATGGGCTTTTAGGCCCAATGACTAATGAAGTGAGCTTTGGGCCCAATGGCTTGTATTTAAGAAGGGCTATAGGCCCAATGGTTTTTATTGACATGGGCCTTAGGTCCAAAGGAAGATAAGACCTAATGTTAAGCTTAAATGGGCTTTTAGTCTCGGGCTGAGATCGTAGGGTTATCGAGCTAAGACTCATGACCTATCTTAATCGGATTAAAGACTAATAACAGCATATTGTTGTAGTCACGGTATGGGCATACATTCATCACATTCTATACGGACCTTATGTGGTTGCATTTTGTTATGAATATAGATATGTGGAGGCGGAGCGAGGCTTCGACTTCCGAGACAGTAGTTATGGCCCAGGTGAGGACTTATAAACCTTTGTATGCATTACTGCCTACAATGCTCGGTTAATTGTCTTGGTATATAAAGTGGTATTAATTATTGGTTTTGAATGCTGTATGCATGCATGTCTGATGTGCTGATGTTGTTAATTGTAAATTGTATATATTGATGATACCTCTGATGCAGTGTGCATGATTATGTGAACTGTGTACCAGTGTGATTTTATATGCCTGTCGAGCATGACTTGTTCTGCGTATTAAATAACGTGATAAATGGTTTTGTATTTGTGTGGTGGACTGTGGGCTGGAGGCCCGGATTTGAGTATAAGAGGTTAATTCCACACAACCATGTTTGAAATAACGTATGGTACAGTTCTTAAAGGATAATTGAGAATAAAATACTATAATAATTCTACTGTGGGGCTGTTGACCGGTTGGTTCGAGCGGGAAGTAATACCCCTCGGGATGGCATGCGGGTTAGCATGTGGGCCTGTGATGGCCGGTTCTACCTCCCTCTTTCTATCTCCCCCTTTCTACCTCCCTCTTTCTCTCTGTCTGTCTCTCTCTCTATGGATTATGTTTGGGCTTCGTGCCTGGTTTATTGGGGCTTATGCCTGGTTGTCTCATGAGACGGGACCGAGCTCGACGCACACAGTAGAGGACCCTAATAAAATATTTAAACCTAATAACAAAGATATTAAGATAAGTAATGATAAGTGATTGTTGAAGTCTGGTGGTGACCGGTATTGTGTATTGTGAATTGTTTGTGCTCTGTGTTTGCTATTGCCTAATGCCGGTATACTTGTAGTTGATTTGTATTTGTATATTATTGGTTTATTTGTTTGCGGTGAGACAGTGGTTGGTCTCACCCCCTCACAGTTTTACACAGGTTAGCTGATCTATGATCAGAAGAGCATATCAGCAGGTGGCGGTGCTTTCCTCTCCTCGGGTCAGATCCATAGAGTTCACTGCATACTTGTTATTATATGTATAGTCTTCCGCTGCATACTCGTTGTTGTGTAATTTGTTGTATAATTGTTCATTGATTATGTTGTTGTTATTGTATTCCGTGGAGAAGGGCATTTTGGTCACTTCACATGCTATACATTCTTTAATGCATGATTTGTGATACGGGTGTCCCGGGAATGATGAGGGCAATTTGGTCAATCTATAATTAATTTATAACTTATAATAATAAATTGGGACACGGGCGTTTCACTTTGTGTCACACATGAAGTAACTAACCAAGTAAAGGAGTCTCGGCTCAATTTTCTAATGAGGGATACACGCAAGAAACTGTGCAAGAAATTGATGGTTGCTGGAGAAACTGTGCAAGAAATTGATACACGCTTCACCATTCTTTGCAATGGTCTAGATCTACTTGGTTGACCCGTCACTCAAAGAGATAAAGTGGCAAAGATCTTTAGATCTATACCCAAGGAGTGAGAGCCAAAGGTCACAGCTATTGAAGAAGATCAGAATCTGAACACTCTCACCTGTGATGAGCTCATTGGCAAGCTTATAGTTCATGGATCCAAACTAGAACCGAAAGAACTAAAGAAAAAAGATTTGGCTCTTAAGGCAGACCAAGAGTCTAGTGATGAGTAAAATGATGCGGATATGGCACTAATCACCAGAAAGTTTGTCAAATTTTTTCGAAAGAGAAGGCAAATGAAAGGAAAGGTTTTCCAAGGTGCCAAATCAACTGAACAAAAGAAAGACTCACTGGTGTGTTTTGGTTGCAATCGACCTAGCCATATCGAGTCTAAATGTCCACATCAAAAGGCCAATTCTGATTTCCCATGGAGCAAAGGAAGAAAGCCATGTCAACATGGGATGATTTGGACTCATCAAGTGACTCTGATTCTGATGAAGCAGTAAATCTATGCTTAATGGCTCGAGAAGATGATGAGGTAAATGATTCTCCTGACTATACTTTTGATGAGCTTCAAGATGCATTTGAAGAATTGCATGATAAGTATGAGCAAGCACTTAAGAAGAGTGCTTCATATAAGAAACGTATTGATCTACTTGAATTTGATCATGCATCTCACAAAACTGCATATGAAACTCTTGAGCGTGCACATGCTGAAAGTTTGTCTATTTGTGAGGCATTAAAGAAAGAGAAACTTGCTGCTCAAAACGCATATGAAGACCTTGAGAAAAAGCTAGCTAGTAATTTGAGCAAGTGTGAAGAGATGATTCAAAAGAATGATGCTCTAAAGGCAGAAGTAGATGATCTAAAATGTTCCCTAGGGAAGTTTACTAATGGAAGAGATAGCCTGAATCTGCTGCTAAGACAACAAAGGCATTCTTTAGATAAAAGTGGAATAGGTGCCACACATATGGTTTTTAACAAACCAAATCTGCCAGTTAAATTTGTCAAGGCTGAATCTAGATCACTTTATAGACCTAGATATCGTGAAAATCCTAAGTGGGGACATCATGAGCACTCACATAGACCTGATATCACATGCTATTACTGTAGAAATGTTGGTCATATGATCAGATCATGCTATCATAGGAAGAGAAACAATCATGTTAAATATATTTGGGTTCCGAAAGGAGCCAAATCTAACCCTAATGGACCCAAGTTAGTTTTGGTACCTAAAACTTGATCATTTGACAGGATGCAAGGGATGAATGGGTTCTGGACAGTGGTTGTTCAAGGCATATGACATTAAAATTTACATCCCTTCTCTCAAAACACCGAGGTAATGTTACATTTGGTGATAGTTCTAAAGGAAAAATCCTTGGTATTGGTAAGATTGGCACTAATCCAACTATTGAGCATGTGTTACTTGTTGATAATCTTAAGTACAACTTGCTTAGTATCAGTCAGCTTTGTGACAAAGGATTCAGAGTTGCTTTTGAATCATCTAGATGCCTTGTGAGAAGAGTTGATGATGAGAAAATCTTATTTGTTGGAAAAAGGATTGGTAATCTATACTCTATATGTTTAAATGATGTTACTAACCCTGAAATCAAGTGCTTTAGTGCAAGAACAGATACTGCAACTCTATGGCACAGGAGGCTAGGGCATGCAAATCTTGAATTTATCTCAAATCTGTCAAAGAAAGATTTGGTCGAAGGTCTGCCAAAACTTAAGTTCGAGGCAGAAACCAAATATCGTGTATGTCAGCTCGGTAAAAAAATCAAAAGTTCTTTTAAGCCAAAATATGTGGTATCAACTTCTCGACCTCTTGAACTCTTACATATTGATCTTTTGGGTCCAATGAGAACTGTGAGTCTTGGTGGTAAAAAGTATGCATTTGTTATTGTTGATGATTATTCTAGATGTACATGGGTTTTATTTCTTTCATAAAAAGATCATGCATGTCATGAATTTGGCTTATTAGCTAGGAAGCTGCAAAATGAAAAAGGGTATAAAATATCTAAAATCAGAAGTGATCATGGAGAAGAATTTGATAATTCCATCTTCAATCAATTCTGTGTACAAAATGGCATTGAACACACATTTTCAACTACTAGAACACCTCAACAAAATGGGGTTGTGGAAAGGAAGAATCGAACCTTACAAGAAATGGCTAGAACTACGCTTAATGAGTATAAGTTACCTGCTTATTTCTGGGCTGAGGGTGTGAACACAGCATGCTATATCTTAAATAGAGTCTCTTTTTGTCCATTAATTGAAAAGACACCTTATGAGATTTGGCATAATAGAAAGCCAAACATTGCATACTTTCGCACAATTGGCTCCAAGTGTTACATCCTGAATACTAAAGATAATCTAGATAAGTTTCAAGCTAAGTCTGATGATGTTATATTCCTTGGTTATTCTTTGAGTAGTAAAGCCTATAGGGTATATAACAAAAGAAACATGGTTGTTGAAGAATCTATGCATGTGGTATTTGACGAGATTAACTTGAATGATCTTAGTGATGATATAGATGTTGAGTTTACTTCTGAGAATCAGCCAGATTTTATTGATATTCATGAGGCAAAAGATTTTCAAATTCCTGATCCAATTACGAATCAACAGCATTTGGCTTCTCCCAAGCCAAATGTTCAGAACAGCAGTGTGCAACCAAATATTCTAGAATCTGGCTCATGTTCACAGCCGAGAAACTCAGAAGTGCAAGCACCTAGAGGACATTCAACAGAGGCCATTTTAGGTGATCCTAGTAGAGGAGTAACTACTAGATCCAGATTATAAAATATCAATACACAGCTTGCCTTTTTGTCCCAAGTTGAGCCCAAAAATACAAATGAAGCCATACATGATGAAAATTGGGTGATGGCAATGCAAGAAGAGCTCAATCAGTTCGAGAGGAATAATGTGTGGGAGCTTGTTGCAACGCCTAAAGACCATCCTGACATTGGAACCAAATAGGTCTTCAGAAACAAGCTTGATGAATCAGGAACTGTGGTAAGAAACAAAGCTCGATTGGTTGCACAAGGGTAAAATCAAGAGGAAGGTATTGATTATGATAAGACCTTTGCACCAGTAGCTAGACTTGAATCCATTCGCATGCTGCTTGCATTTGCATCATTTAAATCTTTTAAACTCTATCAAATGGATGTCAAGAGTGCTTTTCTAAATGGATATATCATAGAAGAAGAATATGTAGAACAACCTCCAGGATTTGAAAACCAAGAGCATCCACAGCATGTTTTTGTAAGAATCCGGGCATGCAAACTTGACAATCAAGAGCAGCGGAAAGACCCGGAAACCTTGGAGGATCCGAGTGAAGCAACTAAACCGAAGAACGAAAATGAACATACCTGAAATGGTTAGGATCTTTCACCTAACTGAAGAACCGAATCAGCTAGAACAAGAAAGATATCCTGCTCCTCTACGGTATCCACACGAACCGTCAATCACAGGCCGGAATCGTCTCACGATCTCCAACCCCCGAGCACTCCCGAACCGTGGTGCTAGCTACGGATTTCCGGGAGCTTAATCTTGTGGCTTTGTGTTCTTCTTTCTTTCTAAAAAAAGAAAAGGGTAATGGTGTGTGTTTTCTCTGAAAATTTGCATGAGCAAAAGAGAAAGAAGGTCAAGAGTAATCAGATTATTCTACCCCTAATTAGTGCTAAGAGACAATGGGATAATGGCCAATATATTGGCCCATTATCTTTTATGATTATGTCTCCACATAACCATGTCTCCACTAGTGTACAAACACTCATCACAGCACTAATTTGGTCCAATAATTCTGTCAATAACTGAACCAAACCAGCCCAAAACGACCCTGGTCCAACCATGGTCCAACCACGGTTCCACCACCTGCTCGAATCAACGATTCTATGTGTGTGACCTTGTAGGCACTTGTAACGTTCGAAAATAATTGTAAAATCTCATTTTAGAATTATAAGCAAAGAGCGGCGTCTAGCAACACATCATTACTACCCGAACGACAAGATCAGTACTGATTCTATATGCCTCGGAACATGTCATTGTCCTTTCGTCCCATTATCAAGATTAAACCGAGACATGGAAAACATCAATCTCGCATATGTTCAATCTTAGTTTCTTGATCCTCGAGTTAACCGCGTAAAACGGGTACCTATGATATCACCATATCATAATCCGAGCATGGCCATGCATTTCCGATTCAACTCTATCAAGAAACCATCCGATAATATATCCGTTATATGGGTTGGACGAATCCCCTCTAGATCATACAAAACCCACTACACATTTATGATATACCCAATGATTACCCTTAAGTCCACCTAGTTACGGATGACTAGGAATAATATCAAAGTATATGACCCATATGTTGGGAACCTTGATGATCTCAGGTCTAAGGACAATACATATAAGAACCACTATCGACAAACATATAACGTTCCATGTAGCGTTCTTATGTGGGTCGGTCCAGTCCACAAGTTCTCTAACTTGTACCCGTATGTAGAATTCATATCACATATAAATTCTCAACATACGCTAGTCTTAATTTATTATTACAACCCCTCCATAATAATAATCGACTAGGGACATTTTAAGAATACAAAATATTCTAGGGTTATAAATATGTGCAAGCGATTATCTCATAATCATATTTATTGGAATAACATTAATGTATATACATGACTACAATCACCCATTGATTGGCTTTTGGGCATATTACTAACAATCTCCCACTTGCACTAAAGCCAATCAACCATGTATCTAATACCAATGGATGCGCAATGACCATCATTCTTCTGCTGCATGAGTGGCTTCGTCAAGGGATCAGCTACATTGTTCTCAGAAGGAACTCTGCACAGCCTGACATCGCCTCTATCTATGATCTCTCTAAAAAGATGATAGCGTCGGAGTATATGTTTGGATCTCTGGTGGTATCTAGGCTCTTGAGCCTGTGCGATTGTCCCATTATTGTCACAATAGTGCTCAATCGGACTCTCAATACTAGGAACCACCCCAAGTTCAGTTACGAACTTCTTAATCCAAACAGCCTCTTTTGCTGCATCTGAGGCAGCAATGTACTCAGCCTTGGTTGTAGAATCTGCAACTGTCTCTTGCTTAGAACTCTTCCAGTATACAGCACCACCTCCAAGACAAAACACATAACATGATTGTGATCTGAAGTCATCCTTGTCTGTTTGGATGCTAGCATCTGTGTAACCCTTTACAACAAGCTCATCAACGCTTCCATACACAAGGAATGCATCCTTAGTCCTTCTCAAGTACTTAAGGATGTTCTTAACTGCTGTCCAGTGACTCTCACCGGGATCAGATTGATATCTGCTTGCGACACTCAAAGTATAAGCGACATCCGGTCGAGTACATAGCATGGCATACATGATAGATCCTATTGCCGAAGCATAAGGGATCTTACTCATCCGCTCTCTCTCCTTCGATGTACTAGGACATTGATTCATAGAGAGAGATACGCCATGTGACATAGGCAAGAATCCTTTCTTGGAATCTTGCATGCTAAACCTCTTTAGCACCTTGTCAATATACGTACTCTGACTTAGCCCGAGAAGCCTTTTGGATCTATCTCTATAGATCTTTATACCTAACACATAGGCAGTTTCTCCTAAGTCCTTCATCGAGAAATTCTTCCCTAACCAAGTTTTTACAGACTGTAGTGTCGGAATATCATTCCCAATGAGTAGAATGTCGTCAATATACAACAACAAGAAAACAACAGTGCTCCCACTAACCTTCTTGTAAACACATGGTTCATCTTCATTCTTAATGAAACCAAACTCTTTGACTTCATTAAAACGAAGATTCCAACTCCTAGAAGCTTGCTTCAACCCATAAATGGATCTTTGCAACTTGCATACCATATTAGCATTCTCTGGATCGATAAAACCTTCAGGTTGTGTCATGTACACATCCTCTAAAAGATTTCCATTTAGGAAAGCGGTTTTGACATCCATCTTCCATATCACATAATCATGGTATGCAGCTATTGCCAACAGAATCCGGATGGATTTAACCATGGCAACTGGTGAGAAAGTTTCATCATAGTCTATACCATGAACTTGTTTGAAACCTTTCGCAACCAATCGCCCTTTATAGGTAATTACATTACCATCCATGTCGGTCTTTTTCTTAAAGACCCATTTGCACCCTATGGGTTTTACCCCTTCGGGTGGATCAACCAAGGTCCATACCTTGTTTTCATACATGGATTCCATTTCCGAATTCATGGCTTCTAGCCACCTCTTGGAGTCCGGACCCGTAATGGCCTGCTGATAGGAAGTGGGCTCATCCTCATCTATGAGCATCACATCTCCAGTATGAGTCATAAGAAATCCATATCTCTCAGGCTCATACTGAATCCTATCCGACCTACGCGGTCCATGTGTTATAGGTACAGGATTCTCATCCACAACATCTTGTGGTTCCTGTCTTTGTTCCATCTCAGCCTCTAGATCTCAAACTTTTTGGAGTTCTATTTTTTTCCTACTGATTCCTCTAGAAATAAATTGTTTTTCTAGAAAAATAGCAGTACGAGCAACAAACACTTTGTGGTCGGTGGGATTATAGAAGTAATACCCTTTTGTTTCCTTAGGGTATCCTACAAAGATGCACTTCTCGAATTTAGGGCCGAGTTTATCTGATGCTTCACGTCTCACGTAAGCCTCACAACCCCAAATCCTCATAAAAGACAAATTGGGACGCTTCCCAATCCATTTCTCATATGGTGTCTTTTCGACCGATTTAGATGGAACACGTTTAAGTGTAAATGCAGCACTCAATAATGCATGTCCCCAAAATGAAGAAGGAAGGTCAGCTTGACTCATCATAGAATGAACCATATCTAATAAGGTTCTATTCCTCCTTTCAGATGCACCATCCCATTGAGGCGTACCTAGTGGAGTAAAGGGAGCCTTCGTCATTTTGCCTAACAAACATGACTCACATGTCTCATATGATTCAAAATCAAATGAGTCTAATAGTCCATCTTTATGGAGTTTACCAATACGAGTCTCGTTTATATGGCCCAAACGACAATGCCAAAGGTAGGTTTCATTAGAATCGTTCATTCTAACCTTCTTCGTATTAACGTTATAGATTGGCATTTCTAGGTTTAGAACATACAAACCATTGCTCAAATATGCACCACCATAATAAACATCATTGAAATAAATAGAACAACATTTGTTCTTTATTACAAATGAAAAGCCTTTCTTTTCCAGATAAGAAACAGAAATCAAATTCCTGCTTATGGTAGGTACATAATAACAATTGTCCAATTCTAAGACCAAACCACTCGGTAAGGATAGATAGTAAGTTCCTACGACTAATGTAGCAACTCTTGCTCCATTTACGACGCGTAGGTCTATCTCACCCTTCGCCAATCTCCTACTCTTTTTGAGTTCCTGCACATTCACACAAATGTGAGAACCACATCCGGTATCTATTACCCATGATGCAGAGATAGAGATATTAGCTTCTATAACGAAAATACCTGAAGTGGAAGTCTCACTTCCCTTCTTCTTCTTTACCTCTTCAAGGTAAACAGGGCAGTTGCGCTTCCAATGGCCCGGTTTGTTGCAATGGAAACAATGTCCTTCCTTTGCAATACCACCCTTGGGTTTCAGCACGTGGTCACAAGAAGATGCACATGCACCAAACTTTTTGGCACATTTCTTCTTCTTGTTGAACTTTGCTTTACCCTTTCCTTTGCCTTTTCCAATCATCAAAATGTTGGATTTGTTTGCC
>JAKUCV010006497.1:124847-173274 GCA_028386065.3 Turnera subulata
AATATAAGTCAGCTTTGGCTGATCGCCTACATCATAGCTATTTAGGTAGACAACTCTTGTCAATTACATCTCATGTAACTCTTGGATAGTTGAGCGAACAACACTTGTTCTTGTCTATCTCATAGACATTACTCAACTCCTTGCCTCTAAGTCCTTAATCCTATTAAGATGACCTAGTTAAGTCCAAACCCACAATAAGCAGTTCAGAGATTACAATTATCGAGTCGCACCTTGCTAGGATAAACATTGGCACCTTGCTTTGGCAAAAACTACCAAGTGTTGATCTAAGCAATGATGAGTGCATATCATGGAAGGCAACTAAGAACTTAATATTTACATCAACATATGTTCATATATCACATGCATATAATCAAAAATTCATACATTGATGTTTTGTAAATTTGGAAACCAAAAATACATGTGAACATCGATGTCTAATTTGAACATCGACGTTTTGAGAATCTGATTCTCCCAACTACTTGGCAGCACTCAGTATTTCGACCATATCCAAAGCTGGAGAGCTCGGTTTGGTGCAATCTTGGTGTCTTTGGAAAGCTAAGAAGTAGTTCTACAACTTTGTTGTTCAAGCCAGACACCAATTCGGCCTCCTTCTGCCCCGAATTCGCTGTTGAAGTCACTGGATTCCAGAACATCGATGTTTAACCCTTAAACATCGATGTTGGAAGTTTGCGAATCCACAGAACATCGATGTTGACAATCAAATATCGATGTTGGAGGTTACCGAACCCTCAGAACATCGATGTTGAGAATCAAACATCGATGTTGGAGGTTATTGAACCCTCAAAACATCGATGTTGACAATCAAACATCGATGTTTGAGGTTGCCGAACCCATAGAACATCGATGTTGACAATCAAACATCAATGTTTGAGGTTGTTGAATGCATAGAACATCGATGTTAACACTTAAACATCGATGTTTTGACCTCTCGGCCAACAATTGACCTAAGAGAACATCGATGTTCAAAGCTTAAACATCGATGTTGAAGGTATCATATACCTTTCAAGCACCCTTGTCGAGCTCATTCGACTTTCTACCAAAACACACTTTGATTGATATACAATACCAATCAAGTGTCTGACATCAAAACACTTTTGACAAAAATAACTTCAACATATATCACATATATTGGGGCTTATGCCTGGTTGGGCTGGTTGAGACGGGACCGAGCTCGACGCACACAGTAGGGGGCCCTGAATAATAAATTATAATAAAAAAATTTAACACACAACAGATGGAGAATAATGAACTATTTGCTTGAATGTCTTGGCATGTTAGTACTGGTTGTTGTATGTTTGCATACTTGTCTTGTATCTCTTCTTTCCTTTCGAACTTGTTTCTGCACACCTACATAATTAGATTTATACTGCTCACTGAGTAGGCGACTCACATAATCGCCAACGTTATTTTTCAGAATCTTAGTTAGCGTGCAGTCACTTTCTACCCTTTTCAGAGTACGGACGTGGTTATCTCAGCAGGTAGCTGTGCTTCTTCCCCCGGTTGGATCCATAGAGCCGACTTGCATCTCATTTTTACTTTTGTTTTACTTTATCTTTATCTTCCACTGCATTGGACTTTGATGAGATGTCATTTTGATTTTGACTATTTTATTGGCTGGTTGTCGGGATTTGGTATTTGATGATGTATCGGCAGAATGCCGGGTTGACTTGAGGCTTGTTAAGCCGGTTTTCTATCTGTTCTTTATGACATCTCGGAATATTAAGATTCTCTTTTCCAGATAATGTTTTGATCTTGAATTTCGTGTCCTGGGTTTCAGGGGTATCTTGGTAATTTCCTTTGTTTGAGTATTTTACTTGTTAAATTGGGACACGGGTGTTTCAGCTTGGTAGCGGAGTAGGCTTCAGATCCTTGGTTTTAAAAGTGTTTTTAAAACTTTGTTTTCAAAGTGATTTCTGTGTTTAAGCCTGTTTCCGGATTTATGATTTTTAAAGTGTTTTGACTCATTTGCATTCATATAGGCGTCGCTATGGATCACCAGGGGCAGCACAATGCTGAGGATGATGCCGCTACTCATGTCTCTGACAATGTGTCGGTCATGCAGGTTCCTATTGGTCAGGGGAACAATAATGCAGCAGAGAATAATGCTGCAGGTGGAGGAGGACAGAATGTTGTGCCACTTGTGCCACCTGTTGTGGACCCAACATTCCAGCAGTATCAGGCCTTTCTGCAGTGGCAGCAGTTCCAGCAGCAGCAGTAGGGTGCCCAGCCGGTAGCACCTGTTGCGGCAGGTGGTATGGAGAGTGGATATAAGCACATGGATAAGTCGGCAGTGAAGGAATTCTCAGGTGAAGAGGGCAAAGCCAAGGAGTTTGATGATTGGTTTCGCCAGGTGGAGAATGTTCTGGAGAAGTTCACCTGTGCACCTGAGCAGAGGGCTCGATTTGCGGCACAGAAGTTCACAGGGTATGCATTGACATTGTGGCAGGAACTTGTGGCCAACCTACCGAAGCCGGTGGAGATGCCTTAGGAGGATTTCAAGGAGAAATTGTACAAGGAGTTCCTTACTGTTGGTTTTCTAGAGGAGCAGAAGAAGCATTTTCTTGAGGTGAAGCAGGGTCTAGATGAGACTGTGTCTGCATTCAGGATCCGGTTCAGCATTCTTCTATCTTATGCTAGGGAGTTTGTGCCCGATGAGGTGACTAAATGTAGGCGGTTTGTTAACGGCTTACGTACAGAGTTAGCATTTGCTATGGCTGGTGGAGGGAACAAGACTTGGGAGGTAGTTTGTGAAGCTGCTTTTGATGCTGAGAGGGTTCAGATGATCGGGAAGGAGGCTCGGACGGCCGAGCAGAGGAAGCAGTCATCTGCTTCGGGTCAGAAGAGGCAGTATTCTGATGCTGGAGGTGCAGATTATTCTGTTGGACAGAGTTCTTCTTACCAGGGTTCGAAGAAGTTCCGAGGGCAGAGTTATCAGGGTGGACCAGACAGATCCTCAGGAGGACGGTCCTATCAGTCTGGTTCTTAGAGACGAGGTTTCTCGGCACGATTCTCGGGTACATCCTGGTACTGCAATAAGCCGGGACACCAGAAGTCATCTTGCTAAGTGGATGAAGGATAATGGTGGCAGTGGTTCCCAGTATACGGTACAGAGTTCTGTGCCTAGTGGTGCTGTTACTTTTGGTCCGAACAGGGGTGGCGGACAGCAGGGTCGAGGTCGTGGGGGTTCTCGAGCTCCGAACCGCGGGGGTGCGACTCAGTCTGCTGCAGCTCCTAAGGTTTATGCCATCACCCGGGAGGAGGTTGCTTGTCACGCCCCCGCCTAAACGCGACCGGCCAGGTACCGTGTGCACCCACATCGTGCCACAAGGCACCCCAAGGCCTATAACCGTCTCTATAGAAGCTTGTTGCCTCTGCCTTGCGGGTTACCAACCAAAGACATGCGCAGCGTAAACGGAAGCAAAACTATCAAATGCAAAGGCAACACAAATACCAAAATGTATCAAAACTCAATATCCACTAAATGTTATAGAATTCACTACAAGTGGCACTAACTCTTACCACACAGGGACATAACTTCTTTTGAATATAAATACAACAAATTAAATAAACCGACTCGGCTATACCCATCTACCCATACTGCCCGTGCTCTCATCCTCGCACCTGAAAGACATGGGGAGGAAATAGGGGGTGAGTATAAAACTCAGCAAGTAAATAAGTGATGCAAGAAAGTAACCTCACACTGCACTCAAAGCTCGGCATGAGCAACACACAATCATGCATAGTGCAAAGCACACAACATCGGGCTCTCACGCCCCAATACAATGCATTGTGTCCCAGACACGTACTGGTCTCATTCCCCCCGACCAACTAGGGTATGATGTGCCCCAAGCAGCCTATGTAGTTTGGTAGCTCATACCGACGTTACTTCTTAGCCCACAACCCCACGTACGAGGCATAACCGAGAAGTCACGGGAAGTGCGCGTGACTAGCTACCACAACTTACATAGCTCCCGGCGGACATCGTGTCACACCTGTAACAAACCAAGCGGGTAATATCCTCCGCAAGGGTCAGTGCCATCACTCTCACTGACTAGAGCCCTGTACAAGGCACCCAGTGCCATCATCTTGTGGCGCACAAGTTTACTACAAGTGCCCACCATCTCATCTCATGGTACGTGCAAGCCTTGCAAGCACTACCTCGTGCACCCAGTGCACCTCAACCAACTGGCCAGTGGTACCACAATCACAATCACAATCAAGGCAAACACATGCCAATCATAAGCACAACAAGTGCAATGCAATCACATCAGCACAACAAGTGCAAGCAATCAAGCCAACAAAGGCAGCAAGTATGCCTAAGCATACAACACAATCATCATGCACCAACAAGTCATCAATGCGTCACAAATACGCACAATTAACCAACAAATGCCAACTAGGCATGATTATCCCACAATGGCCAGCAATGGCAAATTAGTCCACAATGACCAGCAAGCCAAATCAACAAACAATCATGCACAATAAGCATGCAAAATGGCCTTCCGCCCAACAAAGGTGCACTAGCAATCACTACCCGCATAAACCTATTTACTTACCAACACCTAGGCATCCCTAGGCCAATTCCTCTTCTTTGGAACCATTGGGTTTCTTGGATCATATTCCCTGTAAATGCCTACAAATATGCATCTCAATTAATTCACAGCATCCATAGCTTACGAAATACAAACAAACCCCACAACACTTAGCTTATCTCAAATCGGGCAGAAACTGCCCTGCACCACCAGCAACTTCAACACGAAATAAAAAGGCCTTATAGGCCGAACCAGTTCTGAGAATCAACATAATAATTATACCCCTATCTCTTAGCTTTCCAGAACCACCAAGAACACTCAATTCCAAGCTGTATAGCCCCAAATATGGCTCAAACACCAACCTGCGGTCAAACAGCAAGACTGCTGCAGGACAGCTCTAGAACAGCCACCTTAGAGAGCCCATAACTCTCTCAGTTTGGCTCCAAAAACTACAATATCGGTGGAAAATTAAAGCTATGGATGATTCCTAACTCAGGGATTTGGTATCACTCAGTTATAACAGGTGGTTTGGCAGGAATCGCCTTTTTAGTGGCCAGGGGTCAGTCTGCCCGAGAGCAGAACCCCTTGGCTCTCTTCTCTTCTTTTTCTCTCCTTCTCTCTTTCTTTCTTTTCTCTTATGGCTGAGCACGAATTTGGGCAGGAAGTGAGAGGATGAGGTGCCTGCTTGACCCTTAAAGCTTGGTCAAGTAGGTGACAAAGCACCCACTTGCCACCTCTTGCCCAAAGTGTGCCACTTGCACAAGCACGTGCCACCTCGTGCTTGTTTTCGGTCCAATTGACTCGTGACACCGAGCTG
Source organism: Turnera subulata (assembly GCA_028386065.3). Lineage (NCBI taxonomy): Eukaryota > Viridiplantae > Streptophyta > Magnoliopsida > Malpighiales > Passifloraceae > Turnera > Turnera subulata. The sequence continues at coordinate 130,218 of JAKUCV010006497.1, forward strand.
CTAGCTTGCACACCCAAAGCCACCAGCAGCTTATTCCCGAGCTACTTGGCTCACTTTGATTGGTCGGTTTGGCCAATCATGAATTTACACATCAACGGGCCCGATTGTGCACCAACGGGCACCCCGGTGCACCCGTTGTGTACCATTTCGTGCCAATTCGAGCCAACGGGTATTTTTCTTGGCCAATTGTGCCTCTGGTGTACCTACTCCATCAAATAAATACATTCCTTATATAATCCAACACACATCGACCAATTAAATTGATCGATTACTTGGTACCTTAAAATTGTCAATCCCGTGCCTTAGCACCATTTCACAAGTAATTGTGCGCACTAGGCCAAGCCCGTGAGCACTATAAGCCACATTATGTGCCAATAACCATTTCTCATTATATAAGCATCACATTATGCTCCAAGGAAAGTACGGGGAGTCACACTGCTGATGCTCCAGAGGTTATAGCAAGTACCTTTATGGTTTTTGGTCAGTATGCACATGCATTAGTTGATCCAGGTTCAACACATTCTTTTGTATCACGTGCATTCATGACCACTCATAACATAGAGGACAATAACCTTAGTAGACCCTTGAGAGTCCGTTTACCCACAAGAGATATAGTAGTTGTTGATCGAGTTTGTAGAGATGTATCGATAGAGTATGATAGTGAGAGTTTCCCTTCTGATCTTGCTATCATGGACTTGGGTGAGTTTGATGTTATCTTAGGCATGGATTGGTTGTCTTGACACCAGGCTGTAGTTGATTATCGGGCCAGGGAAGTGTCCTTGTCTTCTCTGTTGGGGCATAGATTGGTGTTCGTTGGAGAGCGAAGAGCCCTATCGGCATGTTGTATCTCGGCTATCCAAGCTTTCAGGATGATCCGAGAGGGTTGTGATGCCTTCCTAGCTCATGTGGTGGATTCTTCGGTACCAGTACCTAGAGTGGAGGATATCCCAATTGTTCGGGAGTTTCCTGATGTATTTCCTAATGATTTACCTGGGTTGCCTCCGGAGCGGGAGGTGGAGTATACAGTTGACTTGGTACCGGGAGTTGCACCTATTTCTATACCGCCCTATAGAATGGCTCCAGCAGAACTTCAGGAGTTGAAGAAGCAACTGGAGGAGTTGTTGGATAAGGGTTTTATTAGACCGAGCATCTCACCCTGGGGTGCCCCGGTCTTGTTTGTGAAGAAAAAGGATGGCAGTATGCGGATGTATGTGGATTATAGGCAGTTGAACGAGGTGACTGTGAAGAACAAGTATCCTTTGCCTAGGATCGATGACTTGTTCGATCAGTTGCAGGGTGCATCCGTGTTCTCGAAGATTGACCTGCGATCTGGCTACCATCAGGTTCGGATTGCAGAGCAAGATATACCGAAGACTGCATTCCGCATTCGGTATGGTCATTATGAGTTTGTGGTTGTTTCTTTTGATCTGAAGAATGCACCGGCAGTATTCATGTGTATGATGCAGCAGGTCTTCCACGAATTTCTTGACCGGTTTGTAGTAGTGTTCATTGATGATATCTCGGTCTACTCGAGTAGTAAGGCCGAACATGAGGACCACTTGAGACAGGTTTTGTAGAGGTTGAGAGAAGATCAGCTCTATGCCAAGCTCAGCAAGTGTGAGTTTTGGTTGGATGAGGTCGCATTTCTTGGGCATATTGTGTCCGGTGAGGGCATTAAGGTGGATCCAGCCAAGATTAAGGCAGTCATGGATTGGGAGCCACCGAAGAGTGTATCTGAGATACGAAGTTTTCTTGGACCTGCTGGTTACTACCGGAGGTTCATTGAGGGTTTTTCCTTAATAGCGGGTCCCATGACTAAGCTGTTGAGGAAAGACTGTACTTTTGCTTGGGATGACAGTTGTCAGAAGAGTTTTGAGGAATTGAAGAGTCGGTTGACTTCTGCACCGGTTTTGACTGTTTCGAGACCCGGAGTGGAGTACATGGTGTTTAGTGATGCTTCTGGTCTGGGCTTGGGATGTGTTTTGATGCAGGAGGGTCGGGTGATTGCTTATGCCTCCAGGCAGTTGAGAACTCATGAGAGGAACTATCCGACCCATGATCTGGAGTTAGCTGCTGTGGTCTTTACTTTGAAGATCTGGAGACACCACTTGTCCGGTGAGAAGTGTTGGATTTTCACGGATCACACGAGTTTGAAGTACATCATGACCCAAAGGGAGCTTAACATGAGGCAGAGACGTTGGATTGAGCTTCTGAAGGATTATGATTGTACTATCGAGTACCATCCGGGCAAGGCCAATGCTGTTGCAGATGCATTGAGCCGGAAGAGAGTGGCTTCTGCGGATGAAGACTCGGTTTCTTATGCTTTGCCTTCCTTGGTGGAGCTGAGGTCGTTGGATGCACAGTTAGAGGTGGATGTTGCTCGGGCGTTGTTAGCCAGTTTGAGCATCCGGCCGACCTTGCGGGATAAGATCATGGAGTTGCAGTATGGTGATCCTCATTTGGCAGAGTTGCGGGATAAGGCTCTCGGTGGAGAGAGTTCTAGTTTCTATGTCCGGGAGGATGGTGCTCTGATGACCGGTGATCGGTTGTGTGTTCCGGATGTCGATGATTTGAGGAGATGGATTATGGATGAAGCACATAATGCGCCATATGCTATGCATCCTGGTAGCACCAAAATGTACCAGAACTTGAAGAGTCATTATTGGTGGCCCGGGATGAAGAAGGATGTTGCGGAGTTTGTGGCTCGTTGCATGACTTGTCAGCAGGTGAAAGCCGAGCATCAGGCTCCTGCCGGCAAGTTGAGATCTTTGACTATTCTGCAGTGGAAGTGGGAGCATATCACCATGAACTTTGTTATCGGGTTACCGAGGACTCGGGGTCGACATGATGCCATCTGGGTCATTGTTGACAGGTTGACAAAGTCAGCTCATTTCCTACCGATTCAGCAGACGGATACAATGGATAAGCTGGCGAGGTTGTATGTTTCGAGTATTGTCCGTCTACATGGAGTTCCAATATCCATTGTGTCGGACAGGGATGCGAGGTTTAATTCCCACTTCTGGAAGAGTTTACAGTCAGCTTTGGGTACTAAGCTGAATTTCAGTACTGCATTCCATCCGCAGACTGATGGGCAGTCGGAGAGGACTATACAGACGTTGGAGGATATGCTTAGAGCATGTGTGCTCAATTTCAGTGATTCTTGGGATGAGACATTACCGTTAGTTGAGTTTGCCTACAACAACGGGTATCACTCCAGTATCGGTATGGCGCCTTACGAGGCTTTGTATGGACGGAAGTGCCGTAGTCCGATCTGTTGGGATGAGGAAGGTCTGAGACAGGTGGTTGGTCCGGATCTAGTCCAAGAGACTGTTGATCAGATTGAGGTGGTTAAACAGTGCATGAGAGCTGCTCAGGACCGGCAAAAGAGTTTTGCCGATAAGCATCGTCGGGAGATGGAGTACAATGTAGGTGACAGAGTTTTCCTCCGTGTTGCTCCCTGGAGAGGTGTTATCTGGTTTGGGAGGAAGGGCAAGTTGAGCCCTCGTTATATTGGTCCTTATGAGATCATGGAGCGGGTTGGTCCGCTGGCCTACAGGTTGGCTTTACCGGAGGAGCTGTCGCGCATACATGATGTATTCCATGTTTCGATGTTGAGGCGTTATCGGTCTGATCCTAGTCATGTTGTATCCCCGACAGAGGTAGAGGTTTCTGAGGATTTGACCTATGGTGAGGAGCCGGTAGAGATTTTGGCTCAGGAGGTGCGGCAGTTGAGGAGTCGTACCATTCCTATGGTTCGGGTTAGATGGAGCCGTCATTCTCTGAATGAGGCTACTTGGGAGGTTGAGTCTCACAAGCGGGAGCAGTATCCCTATTTGTTTTGATGTTTCATATCTTGTAATTTCGAGGACGAAATTCCCTTAAGTGGGGTAGAACTGTAACGCCCCGAATTTTCATAATTAGATTTTTGGAATTTTCGAAATTTTTATTCCAATTTTGCCCTTGAGGAATTTCTGGATTTTTGGACAAGGGAATAAATTAATTACCTTGGCTATATCGGTTTTAAGTCGTTAGTATGTCGGGTTCGGCCTTCGTTGGAGTTTAATCCGGTAAGCGGCTGCCCTCCCTTTCCTCCGCTTTCAATCGATTGTTTTTTTTTTAATTGTTGTTGATGTGGATCTAACCGAACGGGTTGTTGGTGGTTTTCGGTGGGCGGTCGACTGTGTTGTTGTGGTGGCTAATCGGGGTGGTTACTGGTGGTGTTTTCCGGCAGTGGGGCTACGAGTTCGAGTTGTTAATCCGATTGCTGCAGTCGAGTTGGACAACTTGTCCGGATTTTTGTTTTGTTGGAGTTGTTTTCGATTGTGGACTTGGATTCAGATTAGTGTTGGCAGCAAGAGTTTGCATTCCGGTAAGCAATTCCAGCGATACATGTTTGTTTCTTTTTTTTTTCCTCCTTTGTTAGTGGACGTATGCGTTGATTTAGATGGGTGTTGTTGGGTTGATTTAGTTGGATGTTGGTTGGTTATGGCAGAATCGTTGTGGCTGTTTCTTGGTTGTTGTGGAGATATTTCCGGCGAGGTTCACCGGAATCCGGCGAGGCTCGGGAATTTTCCGGCGAAGGCTCGGGTTTCTGTTCCGGCACTTAACGGTATTACCCCGATGTGTAATTTGGAGTTTTAATCTCATTCATGGCATGTAATAATTAATGTAGATATAATTGTTGTATCGTGATTTAAAGTTATTTAGTGGAATACCGCGTGTGGGGTCGTGAGTGTGTATAGTCGGGAATTTATCGACACGGGTAAAACCATAGGCCGGGAACAGTTGAGCTCGGGTTGACCTTAGAACGGTTTTAGGAAACCGGGCCCAAGTCCAATATTTAACCTGTGAATAAATCTTGGATTTAAGTAACGGGATTTGAGCCCAATTCTATACTTAGTGATGATGGACCTTAAGATATGGTCTTGAGGCCCGAGGACATAATTGAAAACCTTTGGACTTGGGTAACGGGCTTTAAGCCCAACTTCTTAATGGGCTTTAGGCCCGGGATTCGGTTTTGGACTTAGAAGGGCTTTAGGCCCGGGAACTTGTTAAGGATATAATGAGTGGACCATAGGCCCGGGAGCTACTTTTGGACTTAGTTGGGCTTAAGCCCGATGAACCTTAGGTCCCGATACTCAGAGTTTAGGTGAGAGAACTTCTTGTCGGGCTTAAACCCGGGAATTTCGTAATTGGCTAGTTAGGGTCGGGTTTAACTCGGTTGAGCATTTAGTGATCATGCATGCACGTTTTTATTGTAATTCTTTGTAATTTGTTGTGTGTGCCGGTACTCAGGCACGGGTAATACCTCGGGAGCTGGAGGATCTGTTTTGGGGAAAGCTCCACAGGACAATCGTCATTGAGGTGACTTTATACGTCTTTTTATGTTTGTATGCATGAGCCTGTTGGATTGGTCTGTTTGAGTTGTATGCTTGTTTGCTAACATGTTGTGATCCGTATTATGTGCCTAAGTGTACTATTTGCTTATGAGCATGATATTTGGATTGTTATGGAATATAACATGTGGAGTGATTTTGAGTGTTTCGTGTGATGTACTGTGGGTCGGAGACCCGGATATTTGATTGAGTTGATTTTTCACACAACCCTGTTAGATCACAACTCTTGGCACACATAAACTCATAACTTGTGAATAAAGATAATGTACAGTAGAAGATAGGCTACTGTGTGCTGATGACCGGTTGGTTTGAGCGGGAAGTGATACCCCTCGGGTTTGCATGCGGGATAGCATGTGATATGCGGATTAGCATATGGGTCTGTAATGACCGGTTCTACCTCCCTCCTTCTACCTCCCCCTTTCTACCTCCCTCTTTCTCTCTGTCTCTCTCTCTCTCTCTCTCTCTCTCTACGGATATGTTTGGGCTTCGTGTCTGGTTTTATTTGGGCTTATGCCTGGTTGTCTCATGAGACGGGACCGAGCTCGACGCACACAGTAGGGGGCCATGAATAATAAATTATAATAAGAAAACTTAACACACAACAGATGGAGAATAATGAACTGTTTGCTTGAATGTCATGGCATGTTAGTACTGATTGTTGTATGTTTGCATACTTGTCTTGTATCTCTTCTTTCCTTTTGAACTTGTTTCTGAACACCTACATAATTAGATTTATACTGCTCACTGAGTAGGCGACTCACATAATCGCCAATGTTGTTTTTCAGACTCTTAGTTAGCGTGCAGTCACTTTCTACCCCTTCCAGAGTACGGACGTGGTTATCTCAGCAGGTAGCTGTGCTTCTTCTCCCGGTTGGATCCATAGAGCCGACATGCATCTCATTTTTACTTTTGCTTTACTTTATTTTTATCTTATGCTGCATTGGACTTTGATGAGATGTCATTTTGATTTTGACTACTTTATCGGCGGGTTGTCGGGATTTGGTATTTGATGATGTATCGGCAGAATGCCGGGTTGACTTGAGGCTTGTTAAGCCGGTTTTCTATCTGTTCTTTATGGCATCTCGGAATATTAAGATTCTCTTTTCCAGATAATATTTTGATCTTGAATTTCGTGTCCTGGGTTTCAGGGGTATTTTGGTAATTTCCTTTGTTTGAGTATTTTATTTGTTAAATTGGGACACGGGTGTTTCAGTTTTCAAGTCAAGCAACTCAATGGTGGGAATTTTCTTAACCAAGCAAAGTACACATGATAGTTGCTGAAAAGATTTAGCTTGTCAGAAGGCAAAACTAGTCCGACACCAATGAGCACTAGTACCAAACTTGACAAGGATGAGAATGGTAAGGATGTTGATGTGAAATTATACAGAGGCATGATAGGTAGTCTTCTTTACCTTACAGCTACAAGACAAGACATTATGTATAGTGTTTGCTTGTGTGCTAGATTTCAATCATACCCAAAAGAATCTCATCTTAAAGCTATCAAGCGCATCTTCAAGTACTTAGAAGGAACATAATCTTTAGGCTTGTGGTATCCTAATGTGAACTCTTTTGAACTAACAAGCTACTCAGATGCAGACTTTGCAGGGTGCACTCTTGATAGAAAAAGTACAAGTGGTACTTGTCAATTACTTGGACAATCACTTGCATCTTGGTCAAGTAAAAAGCAAAATTCAGTTGCTACTTCCACAACCGAGGCTGAATACGTAGCAGCTGGTGCATGCTGTGCACAAGTGTTATGGATGAAACAAACACTTGCTGATTATGGACTAACTTTCAAGTGTGTTCCTATCTTTTGTGACAGCTCAAGTGCCATCAATCTAACTAAGAATCCATTGCAACACTCTCGAACCAAACATATTGAAGTGAGACATCATTTTATTCGAGACCATGTGTTGAAGAAGGATGTGGCTATTGAGTTTGTGAGAACTAAAAACCAACTGGCTGACATCTTTACCAAACCATTGAAGGAAGATCAGTTCACCAAAATCAGACTCGAGCTTGGTATATGCAATATATCATAAGTATTCTGATTTGGCTCTACATTTGGTTTTTATGTGTTCATGCATATCATAACATACTGCACACATATGCAGTTAGAATATATACAATTGTCACACATCTCACACCTGTACTAAGCATATGAGCATATGACGATAAGTCATGGCTGCAATCAAATCATCAAGAGCATCAAAGAGGAAGAACTGCAAGAGTTGGCTCAAGGATGAGCCAAAACCTATTGTCCAGCGGTCCATAAGCGGCAGTTAAAGAAGAAAGAGAAAAGGCAGGGACAAAACGGGGAGTATCTGGTACAACGGTTATATTCAGTCCCATGTCTGACAGAAAGAGAAAAAGCTGCAAAAGGAAGGAGCTCATTAAATGAAAGTGGCCGGTTTCTTCTCCTCCACAAAACCCGTGACTACCTCTCTCCACAATTATCCACTTCCTTTTTAACTTCCACTTTCAGTTTTGCATTCAAACACATTAACTCACAAACCCTAAAATTCCTCTCCAGCATGAAGACAAACACGGGCAAAGGAAAAGCCTTGAGACAAACCCCCACAAAACAAAAACCACCAAAACCGCCGGCACCTCCTAAAGGAAGAACTAAGTTGGCTGCTGCAAAACCCGCCTTTAAAAAGTCCTCGACACCGGAAAAGAAAAATGGCAAAGAGCCCGAAGCAAGTGCAAACCCTAAACTCACTTCACCAGAAAGAGAGGCTGTTTCTCAAATCGATAAGGTCAAGCTTGGTCCACAATCCGAGTCTGTACTACACGAAGAAACCATGGTGCCTCCAAAGGAAGGGCCTAATTCCAATGCTCATGACATCAATCTTGAAGAAACAAAATCGGATGCTAGAAATACTGTTGTTGATAGTATTGTTAGAGTGTTGAGATAGGGGCTGAATCTGGTGCAAAGATTAAGTCTTTGGCTAAACCTAGATCTGTTAGTGAAGGTTCTGGTTCTTCAAAAACCAAGAATGATGTGCTTTCTGAATTTGTGAGATCATTGGCGCCACCTCCGGGAATAGATGCTGAGGATTTCTATGTTGAGAAGATGAAGCAACTATGGGGAGTTTTAGATAATCTAAAGGAAGACTCTATTGTTGCGAACAGAGGAAATTTGGCTGCTACACGAGCCAAATTTGCAAGCCCTGTGAAAAGGAGTCTGGCTGATGGTGAAACCAGATCTGAAGATCCAAAGAATGAAGAAGCTCTTGAGAAGAGCACAGAGAAAGCTGATGAAATTTGATACGAGAAAGCCAGTACCAAGTGGAACTCAGGATCATGATGGCGCCATTAGCTTACCTCAAGGACCAGTCACGAGGGCTCGATTGAAAACGATAAAGAATCACATGTTACATTATGCTCAAGCTTGGGTCAATCGGGAGTTGCAAGAAGATAAATTAGATAAATTCGGAGACGAATTTAAAGAAACTCCCAAGTTTGTGAGCATTTTGAAGGATTCAAGTCACAAGTAGCCGTTTTACCGTTAAACCCGAAAATTACTATTCACTGCGAAAAATTACTATTCACTACCGCGTTTACTGTTTATTTTCAGGTTAGAAAATCCACTAAGGAGCTAGAGATACCCACTATCCATATTGAGTGCTCTTTTATCATTTGGTTTGTTGGTGTGGTTGGTGTTAGTGTGGTTGGTGTGCATTAGAGAAAACAAAAGCTTTGTATTTTAAATTCCATCCTTTGCTTTTTGCCTTCTATAAAAGCCAACCATGTATCAAGTTTGGAATCAGTTTACATACATGAAATTTGAGTGAATTCTAAGGAAGCTAAATGCTTTCCTTTGTTGTTCTTCTTGGTTGAGAGATTCAATCAAAAAAAAAAAACAAGAGAGGGATTCTCTTGGCTTTACTCTTTAGGATTGATTATTCTTATCAAGTGATTTACTTGTGGTGAATAATTAATTCCTTGTATTCCTAATTATTTGTTGCCTAATTTTTTGAGTTTAGGAGGTGAAGAATAGGGTTACTAAACCCTAGTTTGATTGGAGTTTGGAGGTTTTGGGATCAATTAGTTGCAGAGGTAATCCTAGTGGAATTCTTGGGTTGTTGCTGCATCAGTTGGTAGCGGAGCTTATAGGTTCGATCAATCATACCATGTGTTGTTCAATTCTTGCTCTTCCTATTGTTAATCTTGTCGTCTTTCAATTTTTCTTCTCTTCTTGTTTTAATATTCCCGTTTTTCAAAAGATAAAAAAATATTACAACATTGATGTTTGGAACCAAAACATCGATGTTGGGATAGTAAAATTTGAATTTTTGAAGCTAACGGTCACCAAAACATCGATGTTCAAACCCTAACATCGATGTTCTTAAGCTTCTGTCAACAAAAAACTTGGAAACCATTGTAAAAACGTCGATAATCAAACCCCTACATCGATGTTCTTGAGCTTCTGCCAAAGAAATCTTGAAACCAATTGTTTAAACATCGATTTTCAAACCCCAACATCGATGTTCTTGAGCTACTGCCAAAGAAAAACCTGAAACCAATTGTTTAACCATCGATGTTTAAACCCCAACTTCGATGTTTTTGAGTTTCTGCCAAAATTATTTTGTGAAAACATCGATGTTTTGAAGCCCAACAATGATGTTGTAGATATTCTGTCAAAAAAATTTTGAAAACGAATTGTAGGAACATCGATGTTTAAGACACCAACATCGATGTGTTGAGGCTACTGTTACTTTCGACATAGTTGGGAATATCTTCTTTCTTTCTGCTTATTTGTTCATCTTGTTTGTTTTCTTTTCAGTTTTTCCAAATTGAGTGATAATTGTCTCATATCATTCAGTTGCTACAACAATCCACAACATACATTATCTTGTCCTTGTGTGTGTTCTTTCTTCTTGTTTGTTGGAGTCTTTTATTTGTTCTAGAATTGTTGTTCCTTTCATTCTTTCTTTAGGCTTTCATTGTTTTTGTTAATTAATTGTTACAAGTTGGTTGTTTGATTTTGTGATATCTAATCCTAACTAGTAAAGTTGAAACAGAATAAAGAGAGGAAAAAGGCTGAGAGTTACATCCCATGCCAAGAGTGAACAAACACGAGTGTAAACACGTGAGGAAATATTTTCTGCTAACACTTTCTTGCAGGTGATAAATCATGGAAACATTGAGGTTTGATAGAGGACGCAGAAAGTCCTTAGCTGAGTTGTCTCATCCTCCTGATGGAGTATTGAAATGGTTAGAGAAGCGAAGAGCCTGGAAGTCGACTCATGTGCACTATAGTCATGCTGAAGATGATTTTGATGAATATGGAGAAGAAGCATGGCAATGTGACCAATGTAGGGAAAGGGGAGGATGCAATGCACAAAACAAAAGCTACCAAAAGGTATATACAAGAGAGGAGTATCAAACTGCTAGAGTTGAACGCCATAAAGAATACCTTGAAGAGAAACGTCATAAAGAATGCCTTGAAGACAACAAAAGTTCTAGCGAGAGTCTAAAAGGCATGAGAGAAGCTGGTGTAAAATTTTTAAAAGGCATTAGAAGCTTCGGCGAAGCGTGAGGAAGAGAAGAAGGCTAAGAGCCTTACAAAAGGAGAGCTAGAGATGAAGGCTGAGAGCCTTGCAATAGGAGAGCTAGAGATGAAGGCTGAGAGCCCTATAAAAGGAGAGATAGAGAGGAAGGATGAGAGCCTTGCAAAATGTGAGCTTGAGAGGAAAGCCGATGGCTTTGCAAAAGGAGAGCAAAAATTGAGAGAAGATGGTAAGGGTGTGATCGATACCATCAAAGAGAAAAGAGAAAACAATGATGACTTGAGTGGAAAAGGTGAAGATAAAATCGCCATACTCGAGGAAAAATCAGTGGAGCAAAAGAAACAAGTTTTAGATATAAACAAGAGAGAAGTGAGGGATGTGTATGAGGAAAAGAAAAGTTTGTTTGTACTTTTGTACAAAGAAGCTTGGTCTAAAGCTAACACTAACCCTTGTCTTTCTAGTTTTGCTGTTGTCTCTTTGCAGGATTTTAGGGAAGCTTTCCTTAAGGAGTTGGTGTTATATGATGCAAATGGATTTCACTTAGACTCTATACTGGTGGCGCATTTAGAACCTGGTGGAGGACAACTATGGCGCCAATTGAAGACATTAATGTTAGATGGAGGCCAAATTGAGATTGGGAAGCTCAAACCTACAGTGAAGAAGCATGATGTCGAACCTGGTGGAGTAGTACGTCAAGTAAAAGTATTGTCTAGTACTACCTCCAATGGTGAGCCTAAAGAGAAAAAAGTCGACTATGAGAGAACTGAAAGGGGTGAAAAAGTCGATATGGTTGAGACAAAAATAGAGAGAAAAGAGAAACAAAATCTATATCCAAAAGAGAGTGATATGAGGGTTGTTTGTAAAGAAAAGAAAGGCATGTTTGTACTCTTGTATTATGATGCTTACCTTAAGGGATCTGATCTTAACCCTTGTTTTTCTAGTCTTGTTGTTTCTTTGCAGATATTGGGGGATGATTTCCCTACGAAATTGAAGATCCTTGGAGAAATTGAGTCCACACATGAGGTGCCAATTACAATCAAAAGGGATCACCGGATTTTAAGTTCCTATTCTAAGACTTTAATGCCTAAATTGGACAATATGATGAGTGATTTATATTGTTGTTCTATTGATTATCATCCATATAAGTTACTTGTTATGCCTATTTTTGTGGAACGAACTAATGCTTGTTGCAAGTTGATTGATCCAGGTGGAGAATTGACGTTGTTTAGGGGAGTTGAGCATAAATTCGATCACAAGCTTGGAACGCGTAGTTTACTGCCAAAGATGAATGGGAAGTGGAAAATGAGTGTGGATTGCCGAGATGAACAATCACACGTAAAGTATCGATTTCTGTTGTCTAATGAATGCATGACTATGTTGGTTCAATTTTATAGTGCTTGTATGCATGTGTGTTTAATTAACTTGCTTGGTGAATGCGTATGTGCATTAGTTAGGTTTGGTAACACAGAATTTTTGATTGCATGTCATGAGTTGTTTCTTATAGATTGCATTCAGTTTGGTATTATATGTTTTAAAACTTGCAAACTAATTCGTGTTGAGTGTCTTATTGCATGCTTGATTTCTGACAATAGTATGCGTGTGGTTCTCGCAATATCTATTGATTTCACCATATGTGATGGACATGTCCAATCGCATTCTTTGATGCATGTGTTCCGTTTGCATTACATGAAGTTGGACAGTTACATATTGATTTCATGAATCTAAGTGATATTACACATGTTATTTACAAGATCCATAGAATTATGAATTTCATTGCAGGTCATTCATTTGATGATGTTTTACAAGTGATCTGTTTGCAAAATGTACAGTTGGTTATTAGATATGTTGTTCTCACATTGCATGGATTATTCGCATTTAGTTACTGCATATTGTTGCATGAGACTGCGAGTTGTTACTTGTTATTGGATGTAGTACGTGTTGATGCTTGTGTTTATTTCAGATTGAGTGTTGCATATGTTATGTTCGTCTTATGTTTTGATATTTTGCATGCTGAGTCTGTCGAGATCTTAAAGGGTGCCATATATGATGAAGTTATGTTCTATTTCATATTGATGTCGCACGGTATTCCTAGGATATTCATGTTTGATAGAGGCCCTAAGCTCTTGGATTATTGTTTGCCTGTGGCACAGAGAAAATTGGTGAATAAAATGCTAATTCTTGCTTGTTTTCAAGCTAATAGTGGTTTACCACTTGTTTTCTAGTTATTTCTTTTACTCTTATTTTCTAAAAGGAATGCACGAGCTGATTCCGGGAGCAGCAAAATGCCATTCAATCCAGGAGTATGGGATTGGTTACTCTGTGACTTTGAAAGGATCAATGACAATGCATACAAGATAGCTCTGCCTGGTCAGTATGCAGTGAGTGCTACCTTTAATGTCTCTGATCTTTCTCCCTTTGATAATGCAGGGACAAATTCGAGGACGAATCCTTTTGAGGAAGGGGGGGATGACACGAGCAAGCCAGTACCAAGTGGAACTCAAGATCATGATGGCGCCATTAGCTTACCTCAAGGACCAGTCACGAGGGCTCAATTGAAGACGATAAAGAATCACATATTACATTATGCTCAAGCTTCGGTCAATTGGGAGTTGCAAGAAGATAAGTTGGATAAATTCGGAGATTAATTTAAAGATACTCCTAAGTTTGTGAGCATTTTGAAGGATTCAAGTCACAAGTAGCCGTTTTACCGTTCAACCCGGGAATTACTATTCACACCGGAAATTACTATTCACTGCCAGAAATTACTGTTTATTTTCAGGTTGGAAAATCCACTAAGGAGCTAGAGATACCCACTATCCATATTGAGTGCTCTTTCATCATTTGGTTTGTTGGTGTGGTTGGTGTTAGTGTGGTTGGTATGTATTATAGAAAACAAAAGCTTTGTATTTTAAATTCCATCCTTTGCTCTTCGGCTTCTATAAAAGCCAGCCATGTATCAAGTTTGGAATCAGATTACATACATGAAATTTGAGTGAATTATAAGGAAGCTAAATGCTTTCTTTTGTTGTTCTTCTTGGTTGAGAGATTCAATAAAAAAAAAAAAACAAGAGAGGGATTCTTTTGGCTTTACTCTTTAGGATTGATTATTCTTATCAAGTGATTTACTTGTGGTGAGTAATTAATTCCTTGTATTCCTAATTGTTTGTTGCCTAATCCTTTGAGTTTAGGAGGTGAAGAATAGGAATACTATACCCTAGTTTGATTAGAGATTGGAGGTCTTGGGATCAATTAGTTGCAGAGGTAATCCTAGTGGAATTCTAGGGTTGCTGCTGCATCAAAATCCCTCTCAGGATTCCAATTCTAGTTGATGTTGAAGCCAAAAAGGATTTAGTTCATGCTGCAGAGATTGGAAAAGAAGCGGCTGACGAGGCAGAAGAGGTGATTGTTGAAAATCAAAGCTTGCTTCCTGAAGAGAAAGATGAGAATGTGCTGCCAGAAGGAGATTCGGCCCAACCAGAGACCAAATCTGATGCTGAGAATGCTGTTCCTGAAATTGATGTAGAGAAAGAAGCCGAGAGCTCAAAAAGCATATCAAATGTACTCAGACCAAAAATGCCAAAGCACTTATCTCAGACTCCAACCACTCAAACATCAGGAGCTCAACTTTTCAGGCCACACATGCTCAAACTGTGTTTGGAAGAGGAGGAAAGAAGCTTGGAGAGAAAATTGTTGAAGTTGATTCTGATGATGACAAAAGAGAGAATTCACCTGTTGCTGATGATGACAAGAGCTCCAGAAAGAGAAAGAGGAGTGATGAAGACAAACAGAAGTTAGATGATGATTTAGCTGATGATGAGCCAAATTACAGTGACCAGAAACCAAATAAGAGCGACAAGGAACTGAAGCAGCTCAGACAAGAAAGGATTAGAAGATGAGTCTGATAAGGGAGATGATAATGATGTTGATAAGGATGATGATTAGGAAGACAAAGAGGAGGACAGTGAGAAAGAGCCAGAGATTGAAGAGGAATCTGAGAAGGAGGAAAAAATTACTCCAACTCCAGCAAAAAAGAAGCTCAAGGCTTTAACCAAATCTGGATCCAGCAAGAAGGCCAAGAAGAAGTACTTCACTCACACCCCGACTTGCACTATGGTTCTAAATGACTTTGAGGGAATTGGTGTAGCCAAACTGTTGAAGGATGCTAAGCTCACTACTTTGGTCACCTTGAAGGAATAAGGATATGAAGCCTTGATGAAGGACTTAAATGATAACAAAACTGTGGAGTATGGTGATAATGGTCTGCTCACTTGCATCAAAACAAAGATCAAAGGGAAGAAGATTACAGTGACAGCCGAGATGATTTGTGACCTGTTAAAGATGAAGCCGGGGAAAGTAAAGTTCTATGACTCTGCTTCTGGAACTCCAATCAATATCCCGAAAACTCCCTGTCACTCCAAGCAGAATATGCTTCTCTTTGGGAGCACCAAGTCTGGTAACTACATTGCCTTGAAGCCAAGAGAGAGAGCTCTGATGTACACTCTTACTAAGGTGATCATGCCAAGGAAAAATTCTCGCACAATGATCAAGAAACTTGATCAATGGATCATTGCTTGTCTTATCGAGCAATCTTCTATCTGCTTTGGAACTCTTATTCTGCATTATATGGAACTCTTATTCTGCATCATATGGGCATCTACAAGGAACATTCTCATGGTGCACTTATTACCTTATTGGCTAAAAAATTGAAGATCAAGCCCACTGCGGAGGATAAGGCGATTAGGCTCAAAGAAATGAATGCGGATACCTGGTCAAGATGTCTATCATGCCAAATCCGGAAGGAGAATACTCTGTGACCAAATCTGGAGCCGGAAAGAATCACAAACTTGAGGAACTGAATGTTCTGGTTACTGGTATAAAGGATGAGATCAGTGAACTGAAGAAAGAACTTGGTTCCATGAGGAGCCAAATGAAGAAGTTCCAGACCAAGACATTTGAGAAGCACGACCAAATCACTGCCGCTCTAACTCAAGATGATTCTGATGAAGATTGATGCTCCATTGACCTGATGCTCTTAGGTCATGCATTGCATTTCTCATCTGTATATAGCTTAGTACTTTTTATAACTATTCTACCTATGGTTTGTATTACTTGAATATTTGGTTTGTGCTTGGATATTTGGTTTCTTATGCTTTTGGACATTTGGATTTGGTATTTTCTATTATCCGCCCTGGGTTTTATAAGTGTTTTCTATTATGCGTCATTTTTTTTAAGAAGGAAGAAGAACCCATGTGAATCTAGAATAATCATCTACTATAACAAATGCATACTTCTTACCACCAAGACTCACAGTTTTCGTAGGACCAAATAGATCAATATGTAGAAGTTTAAGGGATCGAGAAGTTGATACCACATGTTTTGGCCTAAAAGAACTTTTGATTTATTTACCAAGCTGACATGCTCGACAATTGGTTTCTGCTTCGAACTTTAGTTTTGGCAAACCATCAACCAAATCTCTCTTTGACAGAATTGAGATAAGTTCAAGATTAACATGCCCAAGCCTCCTGTGCCACAGAGTTGAAGTATCTGTTCTTGCACTAAAGCACTTGATCTCAGGATTTGTAACATCATTTAAACATATAGAATACAGATTACCAATCCTCTTTCCAACAAACAAGACATTCTGATCATCAACTCTACTTAGAAGACATCTTGATGATTCAAAAGTAACTCTGAATCCGTTGTCACAAAGTGATGCGTGTGCTATCCTGCAAGTGCACAGGGTTGTTGTAGTACTTTTATCAAGATCGTATCCACAGGGACTGGGTTGAATCTGTTTTCCTTCAATTTCAGACAAATTAGACTTGAAAACAATTAAACAAGAGTGAATTGGTTGATTAATGATTAAAACTAAAAATGAGCAATAAGGTAAATATAACAGCAAATTAAACGAGGAAGAGATCAGAAATGGTGAGTTCTTAGACATCCGGGGTCCACATGTCCTGATTTATGCTTATAAATTACTCAACAGCATCATCACAGGCTGAGCCTGTGGATGAGGCTGTGACTAATTAGATGTCTTGTCGGGGCTCTCAACCTAATGTACTATCAACAGCTTTCGATCTTATTAATAGTTCCTTAAGCTTCCATCTACCCCTGTCACTAGAGTAGACGTCCACTTAAGGATGAGGTTCAATGTTGGTGCAAATTCCCACAGAGTCTCCTCACCTTCTTTCGAATGTCTAAGGAGTGAAGGCTGACTATTATAGGTCTAGCACTCCTGGCTTCTCCTTTCAGTCCTTCACCAGGCTGCTACTAAACTAAAAATATGTTACCCAATAATCAATCAAGAATCAAACTAGGAGTTGTGTTATCTCTTGACTATACTGTCACGGAATGAGGCTATGCTGGGCACAGCCTGATGCTGTCAACAGCAAGGGAGTCAATTATAAGATTGGTTCTTGCAGGCGCTCTCAACCTATACTGCACCCATTTGCTTTTGCTAACAGGTGCCTCCCAAGGTTCTCATCTTCTTGGTGCTTTCGCATAGGTCAAACTCAGGGGGGGTGAAGATTTGTGTTGAGGCTAATTCCTCAATTAGTTTATAACCTCGTCACAAGCTAAAAACTAAGAGTTTGGTTGTTGTTGTTCTAGTAACTGTGGTTTCTCCTTTCGGTCCCTCACCTAGCTACTTGTGTTCATGCATGGGTTTGATCAGAACCTAGACATGGAGAAGGTTCTCAACATCTAAAGCAAGAAAAAGGGTTAAGAACATGAGCAATTTATTTAGCAAAAACCGAGTACATGCTTCCCCCTTCAACCTAAGAAGGGGCTATTTAGTTCATAATCAAGGTTACAGAAACAGTGGAAGAATGGATTGGCATCGTGTTTGTGAACAGACTAGAGGTTAGAGACGACACGGTTTCTACCCAGAAAGGCTGTACAACCGTGTTTTCCTTTGGACCCTTGGTGTTTCTGGTCCTACCTCTTTTCTCAAGCCCTCTGTAACTATGGGGTTTCTGGGGTTTTTGATCAAGGGATTCCTGGATGCTTTCCAGCCTTCTTTTTTCCCTTTTTGTAGGTGCAACTCCCTTCTCTTCTTCCTGCCAACTTGCTGAAGAGCATGGATGTTTGGGCAAGTTGGCTTCTCTGTCTTCCAGTGTGTGTGTCAGGATAGGTATGATGGGCAGCAAGTTGATTGGTGGGTTGGTAGTGGGCTGCAGGTTTGGCAGAGGGAATATTGGAGTTTTGAGTGGGTAATTCCTCTGGCCACCTTCTGGGCACTATGATTATTATTCTCCTCTACCAAAAGGCATTCCACAGCACTCAGGTTGTGTTTTGCAGGCTCCATGTGCAGGATGAGCAAGTGGTGCAGTTTAATATTGTTTCTGCAAATCTGGGTTTTGGCAGGTCTCACAACATGAGGCTGTTGACGCACAGGTTGAGGCTGTGCAAGGCTTAATTGCAGTCCTCCTTCAACTTCTTCTTTGGTTGGTTTCTGCCTCTTCTGCCAAAAATGAGGTGTCATGAAGACTTCCTATAAATGAGCTGGGACAATGAGCCTTAGTGGAAATCTTGTGATTTGCAGGTGGAATTAGGCCTTTAATCGAGTTTGTAATGAACAATAGCCTCAAGGGTTCTGCAACAGGCTCATGCTGTGGCAGAGGCTGTTTCTTCAAATTCTTCAATGAAATCTTCCCAAATTGGTTGAAATGCACCTGAAATCACTAATAATGCAGTAAAGGGTAGGAATACAGGAAATATGACAGAATTATGCATAGGAGGCATATAATCATGAAAGAATGAGCACATATCATGCCTATAATCATGCTTAAAACTATGCATATTTCGTGTGCATCACAAAGCTGACTAATACTAAGCAAATTGTACTTAAGATTATCGACAAGAAGCACATGCTCAATACTTGGATGAGCACCATTCTTACCGATACTGAGGATTTTTCCTTTAGAACTATCAGCAAATGTAACATTACCTTGGTGTTTTTAGAGAAGGGATGTAAATTTTGTTAGAACTAATGCCTCCTTGTCTCATACAAGTTTTGATATTGACAAACCAATTCAAAATGATGACAAACTTGAAGCAAAAAGAAATCAATCAAAGAACAAAATGCACAAGAATTGAAGTGACAAGCAAGAAGAGCAAGAAGAGTTAGGAACTTAAATTGTACAAGCTTAAACACTCAATTCTTCTAAGTTATTGGCTCAAAACAAAATCAATTTACCCATGCATCAAATAGCATCGTTTCAATCATAAAAAAGATTTTTGAGCTAAGAACATCGATGTTCCAATTGCCAACATCGATGTTCCTACCTTTCAAATGATTTTTCAAAACCGGCAGAAGCTCAAAACATCGATGTTGGCATCCCAAACATCGATGTCCTAGTGACCGTTGCCTTTAAAAATTGGTTTTAGCAGAAGCTCCAAAACATCGATGTTCTCCATTAAAACATCGATGTTCAGTTAATTGTTGTTTTGGCAGAAGCATTCAAACATCGATGTTCATGATTTAAACATCGATGTTCTTTCAATTGCTGTTTTAAATTGTTTTTGGCAGTGTTCCAAAACATCGATGTTCCTTTGGTCAACATCGATGTTTTAATGACTGTTGGACTCAATAATTCATATTTACTGGCAGAACATCGATGTTCTGGTTCTAAACATCGATGTTCAGCCGTTATGAGAAGAAACCTTTTTCAGCTTCCCATGCTATTTTGTCTAAAGGTGTTTTGAATTGATTCTCCAACGGTCATATAAGTTTTCAAACATATAAATAGAGTTATTACACCTCTGTTTGTTAACAATCAACTCTCTACATTTTAAGCATTCATTGTTATACATTCATACACATTTTTATGAACCAATATCCTTGAGGATTGAGAGTTGCCTTTATAGAGCTTATCTTGTTTACTCATATCCACTCTTTGAAGAGTTTTGCTCTGAGAGATTTAAGTGTAGTCATACACCTTAAGGGAAGACTGTTCCCTTGTAGAAAATTCATAGGAAGGGAGTTTTCTTTCTATGTGAGAAGTCTTGAAGTGAGGTATCTTCAAGCAAGTTATTAGAGGTTCGTGTGACTCGAACTCTAGGATTGTAAACGGTTTGTTAAGAACCCGGAAGCTTAACTTAGATAGTGAATTCTTCGAGAGAGTCTCTCGGAGGACTGGATTAGCCACACAAGTTATGTGTGTGAACCAGTATAAAATTCGGTGTGTCCTTCATTCTTTCAATCCCGCAATAATTTCCTGCAAGTTTTTGATTTCGTCCATAAAACGCTATTCACCCCCCTCTAGTGTAGGGCACCTATTCTAAAAAATTTTGGTGGGTCACCTATCATATGTCTTGAACAACCACTGTCCAGAACCCATTCATCCCTTGCGTCCTGTCAAATGATCAAGTTTTAAGTAGCCAAACTAACTTGGGTCCTTCAGGGTTAGATTTGGCTCCTTTCGAAACCCAAATATATTTAACATGGTTGCTTCTCTTCCTATGAAAACATGATCTGATCATATGAACAACATTTCCACAATAATAGCATGTAATATCAGGTCTATATGAGTACTCATGATGTCCTTGCCTAGGATGTTCACCATATCTAGGTCTATATTGTGATCTAGATTCTGCTTTGACAAATTTAACTGGTTGATTTGGCTTGTTAAAAACTATATGTGTAGCGCCTATTCCACTTTTATCTGGTGAATGCCTTTGTTGTCCTAGCAGCATGTTCAAGCTATCTCTTTCTTTTGTGAAAATATCTAAGGAGCATTTTAGATCCTCTACTTCAGCCTTAAGAGCATCATTTTTCTGGATCATATTTTCACAATTGCTCAAATTGTTTGCTAACTTTTTCCCAAGTTCATCATATGCATTTTGAGCAGCAAGCTTCTCTTCCTTTAATGACTCACAAATAGATAAACTTTCAGTATCAGCACATTCAAGAGTTTCATATGCAGTTTTGTGAGATGCATGTTGAAATTCAAGCAGATCAATACGTTTCTTATATGCTATGTTTTTCTTAAGTGCATGTTCATACTTATCATGCAATTCTTCAAATCCATCTTGTAATTCATCCAAAGTGTAGTCAACAGAATCATTTACCTCATTATCTTCTCAAGCCATCAAGCATAGATTTACTGCTTCATCAGAGTCAGAGTCACTTAATGAATCCAAATCATCCCATGTTGACATAGCTTTCTTCCCTTTGTTTCTAGGGAAATCAGATTTGGCTTTTTGATGTGGGCATTCTGACTTGATATGGCCTTGGTGGTTGCAGCTAAAACACATCAGTGAGTTTTTTTTTTGTTCATTCGATTTGGCACCTTGGAAACCTTTTCCTTTCATTTGCCTTCTCTTTCGAAGAAATTTGACAAACTTTCTGGTGATTAGTGCCATATCCACATCATTGTACTCATCACTTGAGTCTTGGTCCGCCTTCAGTGCCAAATCTTTCTTCTTTGGCTTTTTTGGTTCCAGTTTAGAACCATGGACTATAAGCTTGCCAATGAGCTCATCATAAGTCAGAGTGTTCAGATTCTATGCGTCTTCAATAGTTGTGACTTTTGGCTCCCACTCCTTAGGTAGAGATCTAAGAATTTTTGCCACTTTATCTCTATGAGTGATGGGTCTACCAAGTAAGGCCAACCCATTGCAAAGAATGGTGAAGCATGTGTCCATCTCTTGCACAGTCTCTCCAGCAGCCATTTGGAAGAGCTCATAGTCCCTCATGAGACAATTCAGCCGAGGCTCCTTTACTTGATTAGTTCCTTCGAGTGTTACACAAAGAAGGCTCCATATTTCATAGGTTGTGCTACAAGAGCTAACCCTTTGAAATTCACTTTTGCTTATACCACATAGTAGTATATTTGTGGCTTGTGCATGAAGCTTGGCTCTCCTTATCTCATCTTCAGACCAGAGTTGCAAGACTTTTTGAGGTCTGGCATAAGGGCTCTGAAAAATATTCCATATCTCAAGATCTTTCCCTTCTTTCTAAACTTCCAATATTCAAAGTTCACTCCATCAAAGTGTGGAGCTTTATTAACACTTGTACCTTCATAAGCCATGATCTTTTTCTCTGGAGAATATTCCACTAGATTGAGAAAGCAGCTCTGCTACCAATTATTGGCCTAGAAAAGGCTAAGAAAGGGGGGTTATATTAGCTCTTCCCCTTTTTCGGATTTTATGAGATTTGGCTCGATACTGAAGCCAAATGTGAAACTAAATGGAAACGTAATAAAGAAGACAAAAAAGCAATGGACACAAGCAATTTATAGTGGTTCCCCATTCAGGAGTACATCCACTACCTAAAGGTCTTCCCTTTAGGATTTCTAAACTATCCACTAACTTGGCTTTTGTAGGCGAGCCAAATAACCTATGATATTCAAGTTTTTGCGGGCTGAACTTGCCAAACCTAACCCAAAGCTGAACCTAGCTTTGTTTATCCAACAAGATTAACCCTTAATCCTGCTGATTACAACCTTTAACAAAGAAAAGCTTCAAGAGTGACTCACTCAAGTAGTTACACAAATTAAGTACAAAGAATAGCTCAAGGTAAGCACATATAACAACTTAGATTCTCTTGAATGGCTAGGCTCAGTTGCTGTGAGGCTTCATCCCTCTATTTATAGATTCTAAGGATGGGGAAGAGTTTCTCTCAATGGCTAGTAGGCTTTCAGGTGGCACACAAGTTGACTTCTTTCTTCATTAATTAAACTGTCCACGCAGATGAGCTAAATCTGGATATTTCTTAGGCAGAAATTATCTTTCTTAAAAAAGATTTCCAAAAATGGAAAGTATGGACCATCAGATCTTCCAGATGTGAGAGAGGATGTGAGGAACACTTTTCAGAACTTTTTCTGACCCATGGAGAGGAAGTATAACGGTTAGTGTAGTTGCTTTAATGGCAACCACTTTTCTGGACCACTGTTGCAACTTTTGGGACCACAGCGCCAACTGCCCAGAAAGCGACCTTTTGGTCGATGCGGTGAAGCCAAATGTTCCTGGTTTTGGTTTGAGCGAGAAACCAAATTTTTTTGCCAAAACTAAAAACACACAAGGCTTACCAAAATATTTGTTAATCATCAAAATAATATAATGGTCATTGAATAATCATCATAAATATACTAAACTGGATGAGTCTTAATTAATTACTTAATTAAGTCCTTAATCACATGTTTAGGCTAACAGAGGTGATCTATTCTAAGGGATCACTCAATGATGTTGAAGGGTAGATGAGAAATGCAAGTGTGTGGAGAATTGATTAGAGACCACAGACCGAATTGCTAAGTTTGGATAGAATGATGACCGAGAATTGGGAGAGGCAGTGTAGTTGTTCTTTAGGGTCTAAATGTTGAGTCGAGTCAAAAGGGGCAATAGTTAAATTCTATGACCAACAATCAACAACGTAACTGTTTGAGCTTTGATTTTTCACATAAGGAATAAAACTTTGATTTCCTTATCTTCTGTGTGCATATGGCAAAGTGTGCACGACTTCATGACATTCCATTGGATCAATCTAGGGGACCATAAAACGAATAACGAAGACCTGATTCTGTAGAAGTAATCCGACCTTATATAACATATATTCAACCAACCCCAGCCGATTCCTAAACACTTACTCGCATTAGCCTACAAACACATACCCATATTGACACCTATCTAGCCCAGCCTCCATGTTAACCCCATCACATCCACTTGAACACTTGTCAAGAAATGCTGCTCACAAAAATGAATCAAGCTTTCGAAAAAAAAGTTCCATCTAAATGCACCTGCTAAAAGAAGATGTCACCCTCCTTGAAATTGAATGAAAGAAAAGAAGAAAGGAAAGAAAAGAGGGGGGCACCTTCCAAACTGTTAGAACTAATGCCTTCTTGTCTCATACAGATTTTAATATTGACAAACTGATTCAAAATGATGACAAACATGAAGCAAAAAGAAATCAATCAAAGAGCAAAGTGCACAAGAATAGAAGTGACAAGCAAGAAGAGCAAGAAGAGTTAGGAACAAAATTTTACAAGGTTAAACACTCAATTCATCTAAGTTATTGGCTCAAAACAAAATCAATTTTACTCATGCATCAAATAGCATCTTTTCAATCACAAAAAACGATTTTTGAGCTAAGAACATCGATGTTCTAATTTCCAACATCGATGTTCCTGCCTTCAAACAATTTTCAAAAAAGTGGCAGTAGCTCAGAACATCGATGTTGGAGTCCTAAACATCGATGTTCCTATGACCGTTACACTTAAAATGTTTTGTAGCATCAAAACATTGATGTTCTACTTTGAGACATCAGTGTTCCTTCAATTGTGTTTTCAAATTAATTTGGCAGTGCTACAGAACATCGATGTTGCAGTTATAGACATCGATGTTCCAGTATAAACATCGATGTTCAAATTTTCAACATCGATGTTCTCATAAAGATCGCTTTTAAACTGTTTTGGCAGTGTTCCAAAACATCAATGTACCCTGGGTAAACATCGATGTTTTAGTGACCGTTGGGCTCAATAATTCAAATTTACTGGTAAACGTCGATGTTCTGATTCTAAACATCGATGTTCTGCCGTTATGGTCAAAAACCTTTCTCAGCTCCCCATGCTATTTTGTCTAAAGATGTTTTGGATTGATTCCCAAACGGTCATACATGTTTTCAGACCTATAAATAGAGTTATTACACCTCTGTTTAAGCACAATCAACTCTCTACATTTTAAGCATTCATTGTCATACATACATTCCAATTTTTATGACCCAGTTTGCTTGAGGATTGAGAGTTGCCTTTATAGAGCTTATCTTATTTACTTATTTTCACTATTGAGTGATTTAAGTGCAGTTATACACCTTAAGGGAGGATTGTTCCCTTATGGCAAATTCATAGGAAGAGTGTCTTTCTTTCTGTGAGACAAGTCTTGAAGTGAGGTATCTTCAAGCAAGTGATTAGAGGTTCATGTGACTCGAACTCTAGGATTGAAAATGGTTTGTTAAGCACCCGAAAGCTTAACTTAGATAGTGAAATCTCCGAGAGAGTCTCTCGGAGGGCTGGATTAGCCACACAAGTTGTGTGTGTGAACCTGTATAAAGTTCGGTGTGTCCTTCATTCTTTCAATTCCGCATTTATTTCCTGCAAGTTTTTGATTTCGTCCGAAAAACGCTAGCAAATGTGTCCCCTCTCAAAAAACAAAATGAAAAGAAAAAGAAAACAAAAAAAAGGAAAGGAAAAAAAAAAGAGAGAAAAACGGGGAAATGGAAGTGACTTTAGTGCTTGAATGCTGATCCATCTTCCATTCTCGAAAATCGGGAAGAAGAAGCGATAGTGAAGAAGACAAGTGTTCTTCTGCTACCTTAAGCCTTCTATTAAAAAACCTCCAGGTAGCATCTTTGATTCTCCTATGGCTTTATCTTTTGATGGTGTTGAAAATCGTTAAAATTTGCCCAGTACTGAGACGATTATGAGTCCTTTGCAAAAATGGGCACTAGAAACAACCTTCAACCCTGAGATTGCTGAGAAAGTTGTTGTTGCTTCACTAGAACTATATTTTGTAATTAGAACCTTGTATGATGCTAAAGAAGTGGCACTAGAGCAGAGTCCTGGTGCCACCAAAATTCTATCCAATGTGCCTACTGCGAATGAAATAAGTACCACGGTTCATGTTATTTTTAGCCAATTTGTTAAGTTTTGGGTCGGATAAAGCCAAACAGTACTTTGCCGCACTAATTAAAATATCTATGTCAGAGGATGATAATAAGAAGTCTGGTGAATCTGAGAATTCAGAGGCGTATTTGGTTGCTGACAAAACCAAATCTCTAGAAGAAACAACTACTGTTAGTACAAAAATGGTTGCTGAAGAAACCGTTCCTCCTACACAAAAGGTAGGAGAACATGTGCAAAAGGACAATGTTGCTGTAGAGGAGTTGCCAAACCTGAATGCAACCCTGGCTGAGGGCTCTAAGGAGACTAGCCGTGATGGTCTAACACCTTCTAAAATCCTGAAGACTGTGAAAGGTGCTGAAAAAGTAGCCTTGAAGGTGAATGAAGATTTGGTTGGACAAAAACCAGATGATGTGCGGAAGAATACTGAAGAAGAGGCTCATGAGGAGTCAGAATCTGACAATGGAAAAGAACTGGAGAAGCAACCAAAAGATGTAGAGGAGCAATCTGTGTCTATTCGCCAACCTGAAAAGCCAAAGAAGAAGCGAACAGATGTGGTTTATGGAAAAACCAAAGCTCCAGCAATGAGGAAGCTGAGTGCTCGTCTTCTTGACAGAGGCATTATCAGGAAGACAGGAAAGAAGAAGAAGCAGGACACTCGGAACCATCTGAATGACTCTGATTCAGATGAGGTCCCTACTGATGAAGAGATGATTGAGGAAGAATCTTCTAAGAATAGGAAGAGAGTAAAGGAGAGTGACTCGGAGAAGACTTTGAGTTACAAATCCACTGGAGATGATCTGATTGATGAAGAACTAGAATTAGAAGATAACCCTGCAGATTATTTCATCTCAAGCTACTACTCTGACAAGGAAGAGGATAACGAGGAAAATAAAGAAAAAAAGGAGTCTGAGAAAGAAGATGAATATGAAGAGAACAATGATGAGGAAGAAGAGAAGGAAGAAGAGGAATAGGAAGAAGAAGAGGATGCCGAGGAAGAAGAACAAGTTGAAGAAGAAGCTGAGGAAGAAGAACAACAAGAGAAAGAAGAGGAAGCCGAGGAAGAAGTTGAGGAAGATCAGGAACCAGAAGACGAGGAAGAAGAAGAAGAGGTTCCTGAGCCACCCAAGAAGAAAGCCAAAACAAGTTTCTAGGCCATGACCAGTGAAAATTTGAAGAAGAAAGAGGATGATAGCAGCAAGTGTAAAGCTCTTGCTAAGACTTACAATGTTACTTTGGGAGACTTTGAGACTCTCGGGATCACATTAATTCTTAAGCATTATAGGCTGGATTACTTGGCTACCTTGAAGATTCAAGCAGATTAGATGATAGTGATTGAGTTTTATGAGAATCTACGGGTGAAGAAGGACAGAAAAGAAGTTGTTTGGTAAGTGAAAACCATTGTCCGAGGCAAGAAAATGAAGATCACTGCTGATATCATTCAGGATGTCTTGAAATTGAAGAAATGAGCCATCAAGCAGTACAACACCACTTCCGGGTTAAGAGAGAATGTTGATGGTGGTCCAACCTATAGTCAGCAAGTGAAGATGGTATATGGATCTGCCAAGAAGGGTGCTTATCAGTAAACAAATCCTCTTGCTCGAGCAATGATGTATATGCTCACAAGAGTAATTCTGCCACGTCTTTAGCACTTGGCTGATATCACGAATGTTGATTTATGGCTCATTGCTTCAATGATGAAGAAGAGTCCTATCTGTCTAGCATACTAGATGATGCACCACATTGCCCTCTACAAATAAAAGAGTCATGGCTTGCTGATTACACTCATTGCAAGAAGATTTGGTGTGAAATCAACCAAATCTACTATTCACATGTAGCTTTGACAGATTGATCGAAAAACGTCTACTCTTTTGAATGTTTTAAACTGCATGATCTTTGGTATGTTCCTATGATCTTATTTCCTCTTTGCTGATGCCAAAAGGGGGAAAAATTGTGGTGTTGATAATTATGCAGGAACATGTATGGATATGAGTTCTGTCAAAAATCAAACATGTATGGATATGGTATCTGTAAAAAAACTATCTATTCGAGTTTCGACGTGATTGATTATGCAGGGATTACAGAGAAATTGGAGAAATAGTTGATGTTATATTGAGATTATTGCAATATGGTTGTTGTTAAAACCATACTTTTGATCAATCTAATTAAGTCTGATGCAGGAAGTGTGAAAATGGGAAATCTGGTTTTTATAAAAAACCACACTTATAACTGCGATTTGGTTTCTGCCAAAAACTAAAAATTTACAAAGTATGAATGTTGCCCTACTTCGTATTTTCTATGCATTCGACTAATCTCTTATGCAGAAATTGAAAACGAAAGGGAGAGGTTGTTGGCTAAGTATGCCAAGATAAAATCCATAAGGAATGCTTGAGTTTGTTTTCGAAATTTATCCTTGTTGAACTAGAAAAATATTTTTGAAAGGAGGAGCAACAAAATAGGGGGAGCTTTTAAAATTATGAAATTTTTTTTAAACCCTTGTTACAAATCAACACTAATTTTTCATCATAAAAAAGGGGGAGAATGTTGACCAAAAATTGGGTTAATCACCTCTTAATGTTAAATTATGATTTAACCATATTTAGTCATGGTGTATAATTGATTTTGATAACTAACAAATTAGAAGTGTGCTAGTCATGGTGTATAATTGATTTTCATGACTAACAAATTACAAGTGTGCTTTGAGCTTTCCTTGAGTTGATTTTAGCTTACAGGAGGAATTATGGTTTTTGTTAAAACCACATCTCAGAAACACGCCAGATGGTTTTTGTTGCAACCACATCTGCGAGCTTTCACTTTTAACTTTTTATGCAAGTTACGTGTGGTCCTCCAAGCAATTAAATGTTAGTAATATGCCCAAAAGCCAATCAATGGGTGATTGTAGTCATGTATATACACTAAGGTTATTCCAATAAATATGATTATGAGATAATCGCTTGCACATATTTATAACCCTAGAATATTTATATATTCTTAAATGTCCCTAGTCGATTATTATTATGGATAGGCTGTAATAATAAATTAAGACTAGCATATGTTGAGAATTATATGAGATATAAATTCTACATACGGGCACAAGTTAGAGAACTTGTGGACTGGACCGACCCACATAAGAACGCTACATGGAACGTTATATGTTTGTCGATAGCGGTTCTTATATGTATTGTCTTTAGACCTGAGATCATCAAGGTTCCCAACATATGAGTCGTATACTTTGATATTACTCTTGGCTATTTCGTAAATGAGTAGACCTTAGTGTAATCATTGGGTATATGATAAATGTGTAGTAGGTTTTGAATGATCCAGAGGGGATTCGTCCAACCCATATAACGGGTATATTATCGGATGGTTTCTAGATAGAGTTGAACCGTAAATGCATGGCCATGCTAGGATTATGATATGGTGATATCATAGGTATCCGTTTTACGCGGTTAACTCGAAGATCGAGAAACCGAGATTGAACATATGCAAGATTGACATATTCCTTGTCTCGTGTTTAATCTCGATAATGGGACGAAGGGACGATGACATGTTTACGAGGCATATGAATCTGTACTGATCTTGTCGTTCGGGTAGCAATGATGTGTTACTAGACGCCGCTCTTTGCTTACAATTGTAAATGAGTCTACAATTATTTCTAGATGTTACAAGTGCCTAGAGGGTCACACACTTAGAGCCGTTGATTCGAGCTGGTGGTTGAACCGTGGTTGGACCGTGGTTAAACCAGGTATTTGAGTTTGTGGTTGGACCATGGTTGGACCGTGGTTGGACCAGGGTCATTTTGGGCTGTTTTGGTTCACTAAATGTCTGATTTATTGATCCATAATCAGTGCATGGTGATGTGTAATCCCATTAAGACATTAGTGGAGACATCATTAGCTAAAAGCTAATCATGTTGGCCACTTTGTCCCTTGCTTTTGTGAGTGGGATTAGACGAAGCATAATCTGATTATGCCTTGGGTCTTCATCACTTTGAATCTGAAAATTTTCAGAGGATTGAGCCTTGAGAGTTCTTGAGAGTTTCAGACCTTACACACCTTCTTTGAGAAAGAAGGAAGAACACCAAAACACCACAAGTTCAAGCTCCCGAATTCCGCAGCTAGCACCGCGTCTCAGGAGAGCTCAGGTTGGAGATCGTGTGAAGGTTTTCCGGTAGTCATCATGGTTTGTGTGGATACCGTAGAGGAGCAGGATATTCTTCCAGCTCTAGCTGATTTGGTTCTTCAGTTAGGTGAAAGATCCTAACCGTTTCAGGTATGTTCAATTTTGTTGTTCGATTTAGTTGCTTCACTTGGATCCTCCAAGGTTTTCGGGTCTTTCTGCTGCTCTTGATTGTCAAGTTTGCATGCCCTGATACTTACAGTGGTAGCGGAGCCTCTTGTGAAGCTCTAAACCGAATTTAGTTGTGCATATGTGATATGTTCATCTTAATGTATGTGATATGTTAAGATCAATTTAGTATATGTGATATGCTGAATTCATTTTGTATATGTGTTATGTTGAATTCATTTGTATATGTGATATATGTTGAAGTTATTTTTGTCAAAAGTGTTTTGATGTCCGGCACTTGATTGGTATGTGATATCAATCAAAGTGTGTTTTGGTAGAAAGTCGAATGAGTTTAATAAGGGTGCTTGAAAGGTATATGATACCTACAACATCGATGTTTAAGCTTTGAACATCGATGTTCTCTTAGGTCGATTGTCGGCCGAGAGGTCAAAACATCGATGTTTAAGTGTTAGCATCGATGTTCTATGCATTCTCCAACCTCAAACATCAATGTTTGGTCGTCAACATCGATGTTCTGTGGGCTCGGCAACCTCAGACGTCGATGTTTGATCGTAAACATCGATGTTCTGAGGCTCGGCAACCTCAAACATCGATCTTTGAATGTCAATATCGATGTTTTGAGGGTTCGGTAACCTCCAACATCGATGTTTGATTGTCAATATCGATGTTCTGTGGATTCGCAAACTTCCAATAATTTTTTTTATGGGTTAAGCATCGATGTTCTGGAATCCAGTGACTTCAACAGCGAATTCGGGGCAGAAGGAGGCCAAATTGGTGTCTGGTCTGAACAGCAAAGTTGTAGAACTACTTCTTAGCTTTCTAGGGACACTAAGATTGCACCAAACCGAGCTTTACAGCTCTAGATATGGCCGAAATACTGATTGCTGCCAAGTAGTTGGGAGAATCAGATTCTCAAAACATCGATGTTCAAGTTAGACATCGATGTTCACATGTCTTTATGGTTTCCAAATTTACAAAACATCAATGTATGAATTGTTGATTA
Source organism: Turnera subulata (assembly GCA_028386065.3). Taxonomy (NCBI): domain Eukaryota; kingdom Viridiplantae; phylum Streptophyta; class Magnoliopsida; order Malpighiales; family Passifloraceae; genus Turnera; species Turnera subulata. The sequence goes on from JAKUCV010006497.1 coordinate 161,059, forward strand.
TATGCATATGATGTATGAACATATGTTGATGTAAATATTAAGTTCTTGGTTGCCTTCCATAATATGCACTCATCGTTGCTTAGATCCACACTTGGTAGTTTTTGCCAAAGCAAGGTGCCAATGTCTATCCTAGCAAAGCGCGATTGGATAATTGTAATATCTGAACTGCTTATTGTGGGTTTGGACTTAACTAGGTGATCTTAATAGGATTAAGGACTTAGAGGCAAGGAGTTGAGTAATGTCTATGAGATAGATAAGAACAAGTGTTGTTCGCTCAACTATCCAAGAGTTACATGAGATGTAATTGACAAGAGTTGTCTACCTAAATAGCTATGATGTAGGCGATCAGCCAAAGCTGACTTATATTGTAGTGAAATATGGATCTTGTCCTACTCATGATTATTTTGTTTTCATAGTATGAGCATCATTTAATAGAATTCCTTGTTAAATGATTTTGTATGCATGACTCTTATTTTTGTGAGTTGATTTTTGTTGTAGAGCTACCATGGCACAAAACACAGGTACACTATCATTGCGATCGGTCCTTGAGAAGGAAAAGCTGAATGAGAATAATTTTCTAAAGTGGTATCACAATTTGAGGATTGTCCTCAAACAAGAAAAGAAGCTGTATGTTCTTGAAGGGCCTGTTCCGAATGAACCAGCGCCTAATGCTCCTAGGGCAGAAAGGGATGCTTATAAGAAGCATCATGATGATGCATTGGATGTCGCATGGAATCTGGGCTTCAGAAGCAACATGAGAACATGGGGGCGTTTGATATGATCGAACCCCCAAAAGATGCTCTTTGATGAGCAAGCAAGGCATGAGAGGTATGAGACCTCTAAGGCATTGTTCCAATGCAGGATGGCAGAGTCATCACCCGTGAGACCTCATGTGCTCAAAATGATTGGTTATATTGAGAGCCTTGAGGGTCTTGGTTTTCCTTTGCAAAAGGAGTTGGCGGTTGATCTAGTCCTGCAATCGTTGTCGGACAGTTACAGCCAATTTGTCATGAACTTCAATATGAATCATCTTGACAAATCGTTGTCTGAGTTGCTTAACATGTTGGGAACAGCTGAGCAACAAATGAGGGCAAACAAATCCAATATTATGATGATTGAAAAAAGCAAAGGAAAGGGTAAAGTAAAGTTTAACAAGAAGAAGAAATGTGCCAAAAATTTTGGTGCATGTGCATCTTCTTGTGATCATGTGGTGAAACCTAAGGGTGGCATTGCAATGGAAGGACATTGTTTCCATTGCAATAAACCGGGCCATTAGAAGCGCAACTGCCCTGTTTACCTTGAAGAGGTGAAGAAGCACAAGGGAAGTAAGACTTCCACTTCAGGTATCTTTGTTATAGATGCTAATATCTCTATCTCTGCATCATGGGTATTAGATATCGGATGTGGTTCTCACATTTGTGTAAATGTGCAGGAATTGAGAAAGAGTAGGAGATTAGCAAAGGGTGAGATGGACCTGCGCGTGGGAAATGGAGCAAGAGTTGCTGCATTAGCCATAGGAACTTACTATCTTACCTTACCGAGTGGCTTGGTTTTAGAACTGGACAATTGTTATTATGTACCGACCATAAGCAGGAATTTGACTTCTGTTTCTTGTCTGGACAAGAAAGGCTTTTCATTTGTAATAAAGAACAAATGTTGTTCTATTTATTTCAATGATATTTATTATGGTGGTGCATATTTGAGCAATGGTTTGTATGTTCTAAACCTAGAAACGCCAATCTATAACGTTAATACGAAGAAGGTTAGAATGAACGATTCTAATGAAACCTATCTATGGCATTGTCGATTGGGCCATATAAATGAGACTCGTATATCTAAACTCCATAAAGATGGACTTTTAGACTCATTTGATTTTGAATCATTTGAGACATGTGAGTCATGTTTGTTAGGAAAGATGACGAAGGCTCCTTTTACCGGTAAAGGTGAAAGAGCTTCGGACTTGTTAGGTCTTATACATTGTAATGTATGTGGACCAATGTCGACACAAGCTAGAGGTGGATTTCAATACTTCATTACATTTACTGACGATTTCAGTAGGTATGGCTATGTGTATCTAATGAGACACAAGTCAAAATCCTTTGAAAAGTTAAAAGAATTCAATAATGAAGTACAAAATCAACTCGGCAAGTGCATTAAAATGCTTCGATCAGATCGAGGAGGTGAATACTTAGGCCGAGAATTTCTTGATCATCTAAAGGAGTGTGGTATAGTATCACAGCTCACTCCACCAGGTACGCCTCAATGGAATGGTGTATCCGAAAGGAGGAATAGAACCTTGTTAGACATGGTTCATTTTATGATGAGTCAAGCTGACCTTCCTTCTTCATTTTGGGGACATGCATTATTGAGTGCTGCATTTACACTTAACCGTGTTCCATCTAAATCCGTCGAAAAGATACCATATGAGATATGGACTGAGAAGCGTCCCAATTTGTCTTTTATGAGGATTTGGGGTTGTGAGGCTTACGTGAGACATGAAGCATCAGATAAACTCGGCCCTAAATCTGAGAAGTGCATCTTTGTAGGATACCCTAAGGAAACAAAAGGGGTATTACTTCTATAATCCCACTGACCACATAGTGTTTGTTGCTCGGACTGCTATTTTTCTAGAAAAACAATTTATTTCTAGAGGAAACAGTGGGAGAAAAATAGAACTCGAAGAAGTTCGAGATCTAGAGGCTGAGATGGAACAAGGACAGGAACCACAAGATGTTGTGGATGAGAATCCGGTACCTATAACACATAAACTGCGTAGGTCGGATAGGATTCGGTATGAGCCTGAGAGATATGGATTTCTTATGACTCATACTGGAGTTGTGATGCTCATAGATGAGGATGAGCCCACTTCCTATCAGCAGGCCATTACGGGTGCGGACTCCAAGATATGGCTAGAAGCCATGAATTCGGAAATGGAATCCATGTATGAAAACAAGGTATGGACCTTGGTTGATCCACCCGAAGGGGTAAAACCCATAGGGTGCAAATGGGTCTTTAAGAAAAAGACCGACATGGATGGTAATGTGATTACCTATAAAGGGCGATTGGTTGGGAAAGGTTTCAAACAAGTTCATGGTATAGACTATGATGAAACTTTCTCACCAGTTGCCATGGTTAAATCCATCCGGATTCTGTTGGCAATAGCTGCATACTATGATATTCCGACACTACAGTCTGTAAAAACTTGGTTAGGGAAGAATTTCTCGATGAAGGACTAAGGAGAAACTGCCTATGTATTAGGTATAAAGATCTATAGAGATAGATCCAAAAGGCTTCTCGGGCTAAGTCAGAGTACGTATATTGACAAGGTGCTAAAGAGGTTTAGCATGCAAGATTCCAAGAAAGGATTCTTGCCTATGTCACATGGCGTATCTCTCTCTATGAATCAATGTCCTAGTACATCGAAGGAGAGAGAGCGAATGAGTAAGATCCCTTATGCTTCGGCAATTGGATGTATCATGTATGCCATGCTATGTACTCAACCGGATGTCGCTTAAGCTTTGAGTGTCACAAGCAGATATCAATCTGATCCCGGTGAGAGTCACTGGATAGCGGTTAAGAACATCCTTAAGTACTTGAGAAGGACTAAGGATGCATTCCTTGTGTATGGAAGCGTTGATGAGCTTGTTGTAAAGGGTTACACAGATGCTAGCTTCCAAACAAACAGGGATGACTTCAGATTGCAATCAGGTTATGTGTTTTGTCTTGGAGGTGGTGCTGTATGCTGGAAGGGTTCTAAGCAAGAGACAGTTGCAGATTCTGCAACCGAGGCTGAGTACATTGCTGCCTCAGATGCGGCGAAAGAGGCTGTTTGGATTAAGAAGTTCGTAACTGAACTTGGGGTGGTTCCTAGTATTGAGAGTCCGATTGAGCTCTATTGTGACAATAATGGGACAATCGCACAGGCTCAAGAGCCTAGATACCACCAGAGATCCAAACACATACTCCGACGCTATCATCTTATTAGGGAGATCATAGATAGAGGCAATGTCAGGCTATGCAGAGTTCCTTCTCAGAACAACGTATCAGATCCCTTGACTAAGCCGCTCACACAGCAGAAGCATGATGGTCATTGCGCATCCACTGGTATTAGATACATGGTTGATTGGCTTTAGTGCAAGTGGGAGATTATTAGTAATATGCCCAAAAGCCAATCAATGGATGATTGTAGTCATGTATATACATTAAGGTTATTCCAATAAATATGATTACGAGATAATCGCTTGCACATATTTATAACCCTAGAATATTTATATATTCTTAAATGTCCCTAGTCGATTATTATTATGGATGGGTTGTAATAATAAATTATGACTAGCGTATGTTGAGAATTATATGAGATATAAATTCCACATACGGGTACAAGTTAGAGAACTTGTGGACTGGACCGACCCACACAAGAACGCTACATGGAACGTTATATGTTTGTCGATAGCGGTTCTTATATGTATTGTCCTTAGACCTGAGATCATCAAGGTTCCCAACATATGAGTCGTATACTTTGATATTACTCTTGGCTATTTCATAAATGAGTAGACCTTAGTGTAATCACTGGGTATATGATAAATGTGTAGTGGGTTTTGTATAATCCAGAGGGGATTCGTCCAACCCATATAATGGGTATATTATCGGATGGTTTCTAGAGAGAGTTGAACCATAAATGCATGGCCATGCTCGGATTATGATATGGTGATATCATAGGTATCCGTTTTACGCGCTTAACTCGAGGATCAAGAAACCGAGATTAAACATATGCGAGATTGACATATTCCATGTCTCGTGTTTAATCTTGATAATGGGACGAAGGGACGATGACATGTTTGCGAGGCATATGAATCAGTACTGATCTTGTCGTTCGGGTAGCAGTGATGTGTTGCTAGACGCCGCTCTTTGCTTATAATTGTAAATGAGTTTACAATTATTGCCGGATGTTACAAGTGCCTACAGGGTCACACACTTAGAGCCGTTGATTCGAGCTGGTGGTTGAACCGTGGTTGGACTGTGGTTGGACCAGGTATTTGAGTTTGTGATTGGACCATGGTTAGACCGTGGTTGGACCAGGGTCATTTTGGGCTGGTTTGGTTCACTAAATGTCTGAATTATTGAACCATAATCAGTGCATGGTGATGTGTAATCCCACTAAGACATTAGTGGAGACATCATTAGCTAAAAGCTAATCATGTTGGCCACTTTGTCCCTTGCTTTTGTGAGTGGGATTAGACTAAGCATAATCTAATTATGCCTTGGGTCTTCATCACTTTGAGTCTGAAAAATTTCAGAGGATTGAGCCTTGAGAGTGTCTTGAGAGTTCTTGAGAGTTTCAGACCTTACACACCTTCTTTGAGAAAGAAGGAAGAACACCAAAACACCACAAGTTCAAGCTCCCGAATTCCGCAGCTAGCACCGCGTCTCGGGAGAGCTCGGGTTGGAGATCGTGTGACGGTTTCCGACTAGTCATCACGGTTCGTGTGGATACCATAGAGGAGTAGGATATTCTTCCGGCTCTAGTTGATTCGGTTCTTCAGTTAGGTGAAAGATTCTAACAGTTTCAGGAATGTTCAATTTTGTTGTTCGATTTAGTTGCTTCACTTGAATCCTCCAAGGTTTTCGGGTCTTTCCGCTGCTCTTGATTGTCAAGTTTGCATGCCCGGATACTTACATTAAAACCCACTTCCAACGGTTTGAATTGATGAACAAGTAAGAGGGAATACTTTATAAAAATGCAGAAGACTTTACCACCTAACTCCTACTCAACTCATGAAGGTGGTCCAAACTTTCTATTTTTGGTAATACTTTGCAACCAAGGAGTTGACATGGCGCAACGGTACCAAACTGAAGTTTTAATGAAGTGAAGTCAACTAGAAGTTCAAAGAGCCGTTGCAGCAACTTTCCCCCCAACTCAGATTCTATACAGAGGGTCCATTACACCTCTGGAAAAGCATCCCAGCTATTGTGCAAAATCTGAGTGTATACTTGTGCTTGAAATTTTGGTATGAAGTCTTAATTTTTCTACTTACATTGCAAAACACATTCAAAGGGTTATTCGTAAGCAATTCTTAGATTAGATTTGTTGGGTACTCAAGTTTAGGATTAGAATTGAGGGTAGGTTAGAGCTTAGCCTGTGAAAAGCTTGTGAAGGTTTGAGCTTAGCCTAGAAAAGCTTGTGTTTGTAAAGGTTAAGGTTGAACCCGCAAAAACCTAAGGCATAGTGAGTGTTTGAAATCCTAAAGAGAGGAACCTTTAGGTAGTGGAGTACCTGGTGAGGGTGAACCACTCTAAATCACTTGTGTTCATTCTCTCTTACTCCCTTTACCCGCATTCTTGCTTCAAAACACTCACCAAGTGTTATCCGGATTTGGTATCACAAAAACCACTTCTCCTCTGTCCGAAAAAGTTCAAAGCCTAATTAACCCCTCCCCTCTTAGGCACTTTTAGGCCAACATTATTGAGATGATTTAATTCTAAGTTTTTAATATTTAAAGGACTAATTTTAATAAAATATGGATATTTTTATTGTTTTAAGCTTTTTATTTGTTTTAGATTTTTTGAGTTAATTCTAGGTTTAAAAAAAGTTAGGAGCCTAAACCAATAGAATATGAATCCTTCAGCAATTAAATCCCATACACTGACTTAGCAGCCATTTAACCCTAATTTTCGTCCAAAATTCGGGTTAAATATATTGCCTATTTTGTTTTTGATATTTATGATATTTAATATGGAGTGGAGAGAAAGTATGGAAAAATAGGAAAAGGGTGAGGGTAGGCTACAAGTTAGGGAGCTTTCTGGATTTTAAATTAGGTAAAAGCCTGCTTAGGAAGGGCACGAGAATAAAGTAGAGTCGGAATAATGAGAATCAAAACCGAAAAGGAAAGAACAAAAATGGAAACAGGTGTCGGCAGACATAGAGACATGACCGCCAGCACCTGGCAGGCTTCAAGGCATGACCGCCAGCACCTGACGGTCACCACGACATGACCGTCGGTGCTGGGTGGACATCATTCCCAGTTTTGGCAGTTTTCTTGATTTTTCCTGCTTTCTTGATTCTAGGTATCTACCGTTGGATTTAGCGATTCAATCATGACCCTTAGAACAATACCACCTCCAGACCCCATAAACACTATAAATAGGACCCCCATTCACCTCTCATAGACACAATTTCTCTCTTCCCCCTCTATGTACACACAAGCTTAGGCGCTTGAAAGAATTCTCTCTTTTCAAGCTTAAGAACCCTAGAAAGGGTTGAAATTCTGATGGAATTTTGTGGAGAGAAGGAGCAAGAAGGCAGCAATAGGAGAAGAGCAAGAGAAGGAGATCAAGAATGCGGATTGGAGCAATCTTGTGGAAGAGAAGAGGAGGAACCTGAGTAGAAGAATCCAGTGCAAGAGTCCCGGAAGAATGGCTATATCTGGAGCTGTAGGCATCAGTTTGCTGCGGTCTTGGATTCCTTGGAAAGCTAAGAGGAGGACCTACAAGTTTTTTATTGACACTAGATGCTGGTTCTGTGAGGACCCAACCCAAAATCACTTGGGCCTCCTCACCTTTCCCTTTACACCTTCTTCTTAACCAACACCAATATCTTTGGAGTCGCCACCCGAATTTTATTATAGGACAAAATTTGGGGAAAACCTGTTCTTCAATCCCAATGACTCCATTTAAAGCAACCGATTAGCGAACCAAAGATATTGGGCCCGGGGGTTCGTCACGGATGGGAAGGTGTTAGGCACCCATCCGTGTTGGGGCGAAACTTTGTGCAATTGAGGAATGTTGTTTGCCTTGTGAAAACGTGTGTTTGTGTGGAAGCAAATCACATAGGAATAACAAAATGAAATTGAAACAAAAAGGAAAATAAAAATAATTGGGCTTGAGTTTCCACTGCTAGAAACCACCTACATTTCCCGGCGACCGGGTTCAAAGCCCACGTAGTTCTTGTCATGGCATCACAACAAAACTTACATCACCAAAAGCATCATTATCATCTTTAAATCACCAGCAAATAGCAATCAATAAGTTTCACAATCAAAAAGGGATTAGAGTACTTTTCTTGGTTGTTGGACAGAATCTATGGGTCGTCTTCTACTGGATTTTAGACAATCAAAACAGCCAATTCAGCTCTTGGGCTCAACACAAAAGTTGTAGATCTCCCTCTTAGCTTTCCAGAGAGTCCAAGAGCAAGCACAGCAATCTATTCTCTAGAACTCGAGATAAGAATTATTTTTAAGATTGCTCGCATCAGGTCCTTCTACTCGGGTTCTCCACCTTCTTGGCTTCTAGATTGCTTTTGATTGCTTCACCCTCTTGATCTTCTCTTGCTAGCTTCTTTCTTGATGCTTTACCACGAAATTTGTCCAGAGTTTCTTCCTATATAAATATTTCTACACTTGGAGAGGTAGAGTTTCTTCAAGCACTAAAGCTTGTGGGGGGTATGTGTGAAAGAGAGCTTATGCCCCATGGATGTAAATTAAAGGTCCTATTTATAGAGTTTTGGGGAGTGTAGGGGTCGTGCACCTCCTAATGGTCAAGATTTTGGCAGAAGATCTGGGCTAAAATTGTGTAGGACGAATTAGAAACAAAATCGGGCGAAAAGGCTTTATCTGGGCACCCATGACGGCCAGGCCGGGCGGTGCAGTCATCCCGAGATGGCCGCCCGGCTCTTTTGGTTTCATTCGTTCTTTCCTTTTTCGGCTCCTAATTCCCCTAATTTCGTCCTGATTTTATCTAACCGTGTCTTTAACCCATAACCAACCCAAAAAAATCCTCTTTTCTTGATTAGTACTCTCCCCAGTCATCTCCTGATTGATTGATTCACATTAATATCTCCATTTTATGTAAAATCAAGTCAAAAATACATTTACTATTTAAGGATGATTTAACTCTGATTTTTCTTAAAAATCAGAGCTAAAATTTGACAGCAAGTAATGTGTTTATGGGCCAATTAACTCTGGATAATCCACATTTCATCAACCTAGGCCTCTAAAATTACTCTTAGCCTAAAAATAAATCATCTCAATATAAATGGGTTGAAATAAATAGGGAAGTCCAAATAATTGAAATAAGACAATATTTTAATGAATTAGACCTTAATATATTTTTATCTAAAGAATAAATCATCTCATTAATCCTAAGATTCAAACATATAAATCCCCTATTCATAAAACATACGCATCCTATTAAAATAATTCTAAATGTGCCTTAGCCAAAGACCAAATCATCTCATTAATCTTATGGTTCGAGCACACTCAAAATCTAAATTAGAAGAATATTTGTGGGTCAAATTTGTGTATTCACAGGTTCGTCTTTTTTCTGCCGCAAATTTCAGCTTGAAGTTGTGAACACCCAAATTTGACCCATGCTTTACTCTATTATTTTGAGTCATGAATTTGTTTATGTCTTTGATTGATGAGATGATTTGATTGATGGCATGAATATGCTTGTGATTTATTATGGTAGAATAAGGGTATTTTATTTGCTAATTCCTTTTTTTTATATTTGGCCTTTTATTACTTGGTTGATTTTGGGTTAGAGATAGGTTTTGGGTTTGGGTTGATAAATTATGGATCCTACAGAGATGATAGTGTAAGTCTCTGGACATGCAAATATGACACTCATATGCAAGAAAAAGCGCAGCGGAAAGCCGGATACACATGGAGGATCCAAGTGAAGGGTAGCTAAACCGAATAACAATTTTTACGTACCTGAATCGGTTGAGGTCTTTCACCCAACTGTAGGGACGAATCAGAAAGAGCAGGATAGAAATCCCGCCCCTCTACAGTATCCACACGAACCGTCGATGACTAGCCGGAAACCGTCTCACGATCTCCAACCCAAGCTCTCCCGAATAGCAGTGCTAGCTGCGGATTTCCGGGAGTTGTGTGGTGTTTTGTGTTCTTCTTTCTTTCTCTCAGAATGAAGGGGTGAGTGTGTGTATTCTTGATGCTCTGAAAAACCAGAATGCAAGGTGTAGAGTAATCTGATTACTCACTCCAATAAATGCATAGATTATTAGAGACAAGAATGGCCAACATAATGGTCCATCCAACATGATGAAGATTCCACCACTATCTAGTATAATCATGTCTCCACTATGCACTAATGGGATTACACATCACATGCCATCAGGTTTGGCTCAATAATTCTGACAATTAGTGAATCAAACCAGCCCAAAACGACCCTGGTCCAACCACGGTCTAACCACACCTGGTTGAACCATGGTCCAACCACGGTTCAACCATATGCTCGAATCAACGATTCTAAGTGTGTGACCCTGTAGGAACTTGTAACGCCCGGCAATAATTGTAAACTCATTTACAATTATAAGCAAAGAGCGGCGTCTAGCAACACATCATTGCTACACGAACGACAAGATCAGTACTGATTCAATATGCCTCGTAAGCATGTCATCGTCCCTTCGTCCCATTATCAAGATTAAACACGAGACATGGAATATGTCAATCTCACATATGTTTAATCTCAGTTTCTTGATCCTCGAGCTAACTGTGTAAAACGGATACTAATGATATCACCATATCATAATCCGAGCACGACCGTGCATTTACAGTTCAACTCTATCAAGAAACCAACCAATATTATACCCGTTATATGGGTGGACAAATCCCCTCTGGATCATACAAAACCCACTACACATTTATCATATACCCAATGATTACTCTAAGTTTACACATTTACGAAATAGCCAAGAGTAATATCAAAGTATACGACTCATATGTTTGGAACCTTGATGATCATAGGTCTAAGGACAATACATATAAGAACCGCTAATGACAATCATATAACGTTCCATGTAGCGTTCTTATGTGGGTCGGTCCAGAACACAAGTTCTCTAACTTGTACCCGTATGTAGAATTCATATCACATATAATTCTCAACATACGCTAGTCTTAATTTATTATTTCAACCCATCCATAATAATAATCGACTAGGGACATTTAAGAATATATAAATATTCTAGGGTTATAAATATGTGCAAGCACTTATCTCATAAACGATATTTATTACAATAACCTTAATATGTACACATGATTACAAATAAACATCCATTGATTGGCTTTTGGGCATATTACAGTAACAATCTCCCACTTGCACTAAAGCCAATCATACATGTTTCTAATACCAATGGACGCAGCATGACCATCATGCTTCTACTGTGTGAGCGACTTAGTCAACGGATCTGCTACATTGTTCTCAGATGGAACTCTGCACAGTCTGACATCGCCTCTATCTATGATCTCTCTAATAGGATGATAGCGTCGGAGAATATGTTTGGATCTCTGGTGGTATCTAGGTTCCTGAGCCTGTACGATTGTCACATTGTTATCACAATAGAGCTCAATCGGACACTCAATGCTCGGAACTACCCCATTCAGCTTTTCGCCGCATCTGAGGCAGCATTGTACTCAGCCTCGGTTGTAGAATCTGCAACTGTCTCTTGCTTTGAACTCTTCAGCATACAGCACCACCTCCAAGACAAAACACATAACCTGACTACGATCTAAAATCATCCCTATCGGTTTGGAAGCTAGCATCTGTGTAGCCCCTTACAACAAGCTCATCCACGCTTCTGTAAACCAGGAATGCATCCTTAGTCCTTCTCAAGTACTTAAGGATGTTCTTGACCGCTGTCCAGTGACTCTCACTGAGATCAGCTTTATATCTGCTTGTGACACTCAAAGCATAAGCGACATCCGGTCGAGTACATAGCATGGCATACATGATAGATCCTATTGCAGAAGCATAAGGAATTTTACTCATCCGCTCTCTCTCCTTAGTCGTACTAGGACATTGATTCTTTGAGAGAGTTACGCCATGTGACAAGGTCAAGAATCCTTTCTTGGAATCTTGCATGCTAAACCTCTTTAGCACCTTGTCAATATATGTACTCTGACTCAGCCCGAGAAGCCTTTTGGATTTATCTCTATAGATCTTTATGCCTAACACAAAGGCTGCTTCACCTAATTCCTTTATTGAAAAATTCTTCCCTAACAAAGCCTTTACAGACTGTAGTGTCGGAATGTCATTCCCAATGAGTAGGATGTCGTCAACATACAACAACAAGAAAACAATAATGCTCCCACTAACCTTCTTGTAAACACATGGTTCATCTTCGTTCTTAATGAAACCAAACTCTTTGATCACTTCATTAAAACGAAGATTCCAACTCCTAGAAGCTTGCTTCAATCCATA
>JAKUCV010006498.1:0-36006 GCA_028386065.3 Turnera subulata
ATTTGGAGGTGGTGGAGAGGGTTTGGAGGAGGGGAAGAGGAGCTAGTTGACAGAGGAGGTGAGGAAGTGGAGGGATGTGGGGGAGGAGGCGGTGTGGGATTCGGTGTAGGTTTTTGTGAAGTTGGGTATTTTTTGTGTGAGATTGGGAGGGAGTGAAATTTTCAGAGGGAGGGAAACAAATTGTGCCTGTCAGGGAAAATTTTTTTTACATACTTTACAATTTCCTTACCGTTCAACCGTACGGGAATTGGTAAGGATTATTTTCAACCATTTGCTTACGGATAGATTGGTAAGTAAACTGTTAGAAGTCCTTTCTTACGACGCTTCCGTAAATCCGTAACTATTAAGACAAATATGATTTAAAATGGAAAAAACTCAGCCCGTAAGCAATTTGTTATTGGTCCGTAAACAATTTTAAGCAATTGCTTACGGCTTTCTTACGCGGGGCGTCCGTAAGCAATTCCCGTAAGAAACGGGTCAGAAATTGGTAGTGCATGTCCGCCGGCACCTGTTTCCTTTCCCGTTCTTTCCTTTTCGGTTTCGATTTTCTTTATTCCGGTCTTGCTTGATTCCCACGCTCTTCCTAATATGTACTTTGCCTGTTTTGAGCTCCAGAAACACTCCTAACTTGTAGCCTACCCTCACCCTTCTTCCTATTTTAGTTTTCCTCCTCCTCACTCCACTCTACATACTATAAACAATAAAAACACTTAAAGAAATAATTCAATCTGAATTCCTGGACGAAAATTCAGACTAAAGGGCCACTAAACTCAGTGTTTTTGATGGGTTAACATTGCTGGAGAATCCATGTTCCATTGGTCCAAACTCTTAATTTATTTTAAACCAAAAATTATCTCAAAAGGGTCCAAAAATAAAATAAAAGCCTAAAATAAAAAAATACCCATATTTTATTATAATTAAACTTTTAAATACACTAAACTTAGAATTAAATCATCTCAACAATTCCAAGTCAAATATACTAAAAATTCGAAAATAATAAAATATTAATACTCTACCAAACTACAAAGATATTTCACCTAAGGATCGAATCATCTCATCAATCTAAAGAAAAAGGTATATTCATAATTCAATAAAATATTGTGGATCAAATTTGAGGTGTTTCACAGGTTTAATTGTCTAGCTACTCCTTAATTTGTTCTATACTTTTTATACAGGTCGATGTTGCTTGATCCCGGGACCTCATCCCTCTCACTACTCTTTTGTGCTTTTACTAACCTGGAACTTATGTAAATGATGTAATTTTTGCTGTTTTTACAAGAAGACTTTATCCATGGTTTCGGGAATCGTGGAGAATCAACCTTCTCCTTTGTTCAGAAGATTGAAGTCTTTGACACTGAAGCTAACCTCTAACAAGAAATACTCGCAAATACCTGCAAATATGGTGGCTTACTTGCTCAGCTGCTCTCCTAGCTCAGCAACTATACTTATTACATGAATTATAAAGGTAAAACCAATCAACTCTTTTGGTTATGAATCATGATGTGTTTTGGTTTTCCCTTAGACTTGCAATTGAAAGGACAACATTGAACATCTAAAAAGATTAACACATGAACTGTTATATATAGCAGGCATGGAACAAGAACAAGAACTGTTATATGGCGCGCTGAGGCACGAACATGTTCCTAAAGAAAAGAGAGATTTCTACAGATAGCTAGTCTTTTGCTGGGGAATTTATGTTTGGTTTGGCTACCAATGCTATATGGGCTGCAATCTCTTTTTCCTTACTGGGATCACCAACTTTGTTGACCTTATAGTAGCCTCTTCTCTTTCCTTTTTGTATAGGCAGGGGAAATAACTTACAAAAAAGATAACTTGTATCCCTTTTGTAATTAGTAGGTTTTACAATAATTTTTCTTCTTGGAGGAATGATATGCTAGATTGGATACTTATTGTGTGTTCTTTGTTGGTGTTTATGGTTATGGTGCAATCAAGTATTTTTGGGTTTGTATTTGGCTTTTGATTTTGGAGTTTTGTTTAGTTGACTTGGAACTGGATTTGATGGGAACAATACACAACCTGCATCCTGTAGTCGCTGTAGTATGGTTTCGTTGCGGTCTGTTCAGGCGTTGTTACGGTTACTGTGGAGGTGCACCTTTCACATGTCCACCATAGGTGCCTAAGGCTGCAAAGAACCTGAGCCAAGTTGAGCTTTTGATGGCTCAGGGTCTCTGCTGCTGCAAATTTAAATAAGCCATTGTATTATGAACATTTTCGTCGCATAGAAGTAGATGTATTGATAATTTCAAAAATTTTAAATGTCATAGTGGCCTTGATCTATCGGTTAATGATCTAATTGATCATCTCAGGTTCAAAGATAAGTAAATTAAATTTTTTCTTTAAAAGTCTTTTCTAATGATTTTTATAGGATTGGTTAGACTGAGAGCTTTTCATAGATAAAATCAGACATAACTCATTAAGAAAACAAGCCAAGCTTGAGTGCTTGAGTGGATTATTATCGAGCTGAGACACAAGCCACCATACAGTTTTTTTTTTTTATAAGACGACAGATTTTATTAAAATTAGGAAAAGAGTATAGGGTCTGAAAGTCCAAAACATATAATACAAGAGTATTTAGAGAGATCAAGCAGTACGATCGTGCAGAGTTAAATTCCACTATTCATTCGCATAAAAAAAACTCCACTATTCAAAAGTGGATGCCCATAATTTCTAAGAAACATCATAGTGAAGGAAGAAGTGAACAGAAGAAATAGGAATGAATCTCACAAAAACTGGCTACACAATTTCAGGAATATCTAGTAGTAGTTAGAATTTTAGATATAGGTGGTCGGAATAACTTATTTGACTGCTCAAATTTCAAGCAAGTTCCATGAACAACGACTTCATGATTGACTGCTGCAGTCTACTGTCATATGAAATTAATGTACAAATGTAGCTGCAATTGCAAATACCTGAATATAGAGGGAGATGCTATCTGCAAATTAAGACAGAATCTTCGGAGAGAGTATTCTTTTAAGGCATGGATCAACCATCTATAACAAACGGTCATAATTATGCAGTAGAGAGGAGGCCCATTGCACTAGCAATTGCACTAATTCGGGTCTTTAGCTGTGTTAGAAGACAAATAAGATTATGTTAAAACAAGAAGAGCAAAGAAGAATGAAGTTTAGGAATTTTCTGATGATTTTATTAGCCCACAAGGCAATCCTTTTATACACAATTTTCTATAACTATAAATGGAAGGAAACAATCTACACTAATTGCAATTGATTCTGATTTGGCAATGATGATGCTAAATCGCACTAATCTCTCCCAATTACGCTAACAATGCACCAATCTTTCCCAATCACACTAATCATTCCCAATCACACTAATTACTCATCTAATCACACTAATTACTCGTGCTGACACTTCCCCTCAAGTGGGAGCATAGATATCAATCATGCCCTATTTGTCAACTATTTTGTGGAATGTTTTGCCTATGACTGCCTTTGTGAGAACATCAGCTAATTGATTTTTCGATTTGATGAATTGGAAGCTTATAATCTTCTGATCAAGCTTCTCCGAATGAAATGACGATCAACCTCTACATGTTTGGTACGATCATGTTGAATCAGATTATGGGCAGTCTCGTTAGCTGCTTTGTTGTCACAATGTAACTTCATAGACGTGGAATGATTCACACCCAACTCCTCCAAGATACCTTTGATCCACAATAGTTCACAAACACCATGGGCCATTCCTCGGTATTCCGCTTCAGCACTAGATCTGACAACAACTTTTTGTTTCTTGCTCTTCCATGTGATAAGGTTCCCCTCCACAAAGTAAAATAGTCGAACGTAGACCGTCTAGTAGTCTGATCACCAGCCCAGTCTGAGTTCGTATATCCTTCGACTTCTCGATTGCCATTTTTTTAGAACAGCACACCTTTTCCAAGAGACTTCTTAAGAAACCGAAGAATTCGATATACAGCATCCAAATGTTCTACAATGGGTGAGTTCATTGTTAGAACTCATGTCTCCTTGTCTCATTTCAGGGTTTTGATATTGACAAACCAAGCATGACTCAATTGATGAAAACCTTGAAGCAAAAAGAAATCAATCAAAGAGCAAAGGTCTAAAGAGAAAAGAGCACAAGAATTGAAGTAACAAGAGAGAAGAGTTAGAAACTCAAAATTGTACAAAGGTTAAACACTCAATTCTTCTAAGACATTGGCTCAAAACAAAATCAATTTTACTCATGCATTCAATACCATCCTTTCAATCACGAAATGCATTTTGAACAATGAACATCGATGTTCTGATTTTGGACATCGATGTTCCTGCCTTCAAACAATCTTTCAAAACAGGCAGTAGCTTAGAGCATCGATGTTGGCATCCCAAACATAGATGTTCTCATGACTGTTGCACTTGAAAAATGTTTTGCAACAGCAAAACATCGATGTTCAAATTTGAGAAATCGATGTTCCATCAATTGATGTCATTAAATTGATTTTCGCCGAACCAAATGAACATCGATGTTCTTCAAGTAAACATCGATGTTCCCATGATGATGCTTTCAAAATGATTTCACAGAACCAAATGAACATCGATGTTCTTCAAGTAAACATCGATGTTCCCATGATCATCAGCTTTAAAATGATTTTGCCGAACCAAATGAACATCAATGTTCAGTTAGTAAACATCGATGTTCTAGTGACCGTTGGACATAATAATTCATATTTACAGACAAAGCATCAATGTTTCCTTGGCAAACATAGATGTTCTCATGACCGTTGGTCCAAATAACTCAAGTTTACTGGTCAAACATCGATGTTCTAAGTTTAAACATCGATTTTGTACCGTTGTGAGCAAACATTTTTTCAACTCCCCATGCTGTTTTGTCTAAAGGTATTTTGGATTGATTCCATAACGATCATACATGTTTTGAGACATATAAATAGAGGATTTACATCTCTGTTTAACGAACAATCAACTCTCTACATTTTAAGCATCAATTGTTATACATTCATACACATTTTTATGAACCAATTTCCTTGAGAATTGAGAGTTGCCTTTATAGAGCTTTAATTGTTACTCATATCCACTCTTTGAGAGAGCTTTTGTTTGAGTGATTTTAAGTGTTGTTCATACACCTTAAGGGAGGATTGTTCCCTTGTAGCAACTTATAGGAAGAGTGTTTTCTTTCCTTGAGAGAAGTCTTGAAGTGAGGTATCTTCAAGCAAGTAGAGTTTCGTGTGACTCGAGCTCTAGGTTTGTATACGGCTTGTTAAGCACCCGAAAGCTTAACCTAGATAGTGAAATCTTCGAGAGAGTCTCTCGGAGGACTAGATTAGCCACACAAGTTGTGTGTGTGAACCAGTATAAATCTTGGTGTGTCCTTATTCTTTCAATTCTGCATTTATTTCGTGCAAGTTTTTGAATTTGTCCGAAAAACGCTATTCACCCCCCCTCTAGCGTAGGGCACCTGTTCTAACAATTGGTAGCGGAGCCTAACTCTCTGAAAAACTTAACTGTTTGAGAGAAACTTTCCATGGCTTCTTTAAGTAATTATGCAGGACTCTTCGAAGGACAATCAACCACTCGTCCACCGCTCTTTCATGGCACCAACTACAGCTACTGGAAAGAGAGGATGAGAATCTTCCTCCAAGCCAACAACTATGCTCTTTGGCAAATCATGAAGATCGGAGAGCAAATTCTGACAAAGAAAGTTGGTGAAACCATCGTGACAAAGACGGAGAAGGAATATGACGCTGCAGACATTACGATGGTTGAAAACAACGCCAAATCAATCAACATGCTCTATTGTGCAGTCAACCCCGATGATTACCGAAAAATCTCTTGCTGCACAACCGCAAAAGAAATGTGGGATAAGCTGGAGGTCACCTACGAAGGAACCGATCAAGTTCAAGAGGCCAAAATTGACTCCCTCACTGAAGATTACGAACTCTTTCGAATGACGGAGAACGAGAGAATAGAGGAAATGTTCGAACGATTTTCTAAAATCGTAAATAACCTTCATGCTGTCAAGAAAGTCTACTCCGACAAGGACTTGGTCAGAAAATTCCTTAGATGCCTCACTCCCGAATGGCGTTCTAAAGCCGACGCAATCTATAAAAACATCGGGACATCGAACACAACCATTGACAGTCTTAGAGGTAATCTCCTAACCTATGAAACTACTATTCTTAAACCCTCTTTGCAGGAACCAAAGAAGAAGAACATAGCTTTCAAAGCTTCCACCTCCAAGACGCAAGAGCTCACTGAATTGGACTCTAGCAATGACGATCAAGAACTCGGACTTGTCACCCGTAAAATACAAAAATTCATGAAGAAAGAATTTGAAAGGAAAGGAAGAAAGACGTCCGGTCCACCCAAGTGCTATGGATGTGGAGAGGTTGGGCACATCAAGCCTAAGTGCTCCAAGGCAAAGGAGGGAAAAGAAAAGAAGCCATACAAAAAGCAAAGGGCATACATCTCTTGGGGAGGCGATTCCGGCGATGAATCATCCGATAGCAATGAAGAAGAAACGGCCAACCTATATCTCATGGCACGAGAGGAAGAACCGGAAGAGGTAAGTACTTCTCACTCAAGCGAAGAATATACTTTTGAAGAATTGCAAGATGCATTTAATGAGCTTTATGGTAAATGCATTTCGGCATCTAGAACTAATAAGGCATAAAAAAACAACTTGCAACTCTAGAAAATGATATGGAGAAAGTGTCAAGTGAAAATGAAAAGTTTAAAGAGGAAAATAAGTTTTACGGAAAGAGGAGTGCTAATAAACCGGAAAGTCCAATTAAAGAATGCTCATCATGTGAGTCATTAAAGGAACAAGTTGAAGAACTTGAAACAAAAACTAGGGAGTGTTCATCATGTGAGACATTAAAAGAACAAGTTAACGAACTTGAAACAACACTAAAGAAATTTAACAACCCTCAAAAGAACTTGAATTCTCTCTTAGGTAATTTGCAATCAACTAAACATGGAGTAGGTTTCAAGAATGAACCTAAGAAAAAGAAAGTTGAAACAAAATCTAGGAAACCTATGTTTCAACCTAAGGAAAACAAGATTAGTAAAATGCACAAACATAGGCAATATAGTAACTATTATCAACCTAGAAGGATGCACAATCCAAATATTTGTCATTATTGCAATAGAATAGGACATATTGCTCCTGTTTGCTTCACAAGGCATAGGCATTGGGCACAAGATGAAGCCCATTACCATTATGTCTCTAACACTCAAGGACCCAAGAAGATTTGGGTACCAAAAACCCATTGATTTGTTTTGTAGGTATGCTTGAAGGCATCAAGTGTACTTTGGTACCTTGATAGCGGATGCTCCAAGCACTTGATCAAAGAAGCATCCATATTCTTGATTGATCCCTGTAGAAATGCAAGGATAAGTGGTAATGTTGAAAATACTCATCCTTTGGTTAAAATCATTCTATCCCTTCTAGTATACTTTTAATAGTGCTCTTAATGCTTACTTAATTAATTGATGCACATTACATGTCATTCTTGGGTAATGGTAGAAGAATCTTGAGCATCCCATTTTCCCTTGGTTGAAAGAGAGCTTAGAAGTAAATTAATTTTGCATGAAGTAATTTTTTTTTTTTTTGTAGCAGGTTTATATCCAAATGTTAAAATCCAAGAGCATAAGATGGCTTCTTTTTTGCATCAAGCATAGCATGTAGAGCATAATAGATCAAGTTGAGGAACACTAACTTATCGTTGAACATTCATAAAAAGATGACACAATTGCTTAAAGCATAAATATTTTTTTATTATTATTTGTTTTAACGATTGGGTACAGCAGTGACTGAGAAACTGTTAGGGACATTAGCAATATTGACCCTAATACTATCATTCCAAGAGAACCACATTCCACCCAAATTGTTCTGACCATGAAGTTCGAACCGGTTTGCAGGAGGAAAACGAAGCGGGATGACACTGTGATTATCTCTAGGCTGCCACAAGGTCTCTGTGAGCAGAACCATGTTGGGCTTGTACTGGTTCTTCAGATCTCTTAAAGTTCGTATGAAATCTTGGGAGCGCCTAGTGATTCCTCTGCAGTTCCAAACCAGAAGGCGAGCTTTTGGCCACGTGGGTGATAAGCCAGTTGTTCGTGGAAGGCTCTGAACAGTCATTGAAATTTGGTAATAGCTGCCCTCATTCAGAGTATGGCAAGAAGGCTCCAGCCTGAACTCCTGAAGTATATCAGAGATGAAGAACCTGATGGAATTGGCCGAGCCGTAGAAGGAAGCTCGCAGGGCACTTTGATGCTCCAGGAAGATTGTCTCCTCCATGGGTGTGACAAAGAACCGAGACGAGTAGAGCTCATCAAAGAAGACCAAACGAGGCATCCTTCCAAGCTCGTTCGACAGTTCCTCTTGTTGCTCATTTATCAGGCTATAGGCTAACCGATTCCTTCTTCCTAAGGAGGCTCCCTCAACAAAGAAGACAAATGATGGAGCATGCATTTTTTGTCTTGTTGTGGTTTGTGTATCTCTCTCTCTCTGAATCGTATTTTCTTTAAATGCTTTTGATTATTTACTAACCATTGCTTTGCCTTTTATAGAAATACGATTACTTATTTTTCAAAATCTAGACCCTACCTATTTTTCGATAAACGATAAAGCAAACCTCTCTCTTCACAAAACTACAAATTGTATACGCTCCTCAAGGCTGCTCTTTTTTGAAATTCTTTACCACTGTCTACATTATTACTCTTGTCACGTTGCATGTTTTCGGGCAACAAACACTTGTGTTTTCTAGCTCACTTCTCACATGGATTACTTTTTCACTCTGGCTATCTTGGCTCTTCAATAAAGGGATACGAATCCCAAAAGTCGCTTTTTGCTCATGTGGGGTTTATGAACAAGTGGTTGCTAATTATTGTCATTAATTCGTCGTGCATTATGACGTCATTTTTTGTCTTACACAAATAATGAACATCGTTTTATTAAGGAATATTTGATTTCTATTATTGCAAGAAATTCGTGATTTCACCACTTATATTCTTTTTGGTTACTAATAACAGGCTTGATTTTATTGGATCTTATATCATTCCTACCATTTATGTTTAAAAAAAAGCTTGATTAAGAAAAAGGAACTACTTATTTATTCATTCATAAAATATTACAATAGAAGCAATCTATAAAGTCATTTGCTTCTCCAGTTCCTTTACATGTTTGTGAACATTCTCAACCTGGGAGGAAAGTCCCATACAGGCCATCTCAATCTGCATCACAGCAGAGCTGATCTTCTTCAGGGCTAAGTTTAGATGCCCAAGTGTCTGTAATGGTGTATTACTGTGAGTTATCACTTTGCCCTTCGGATCATCAGTTTCTTTGGTGCCCAGCTTCTTTTGACGCCTGCGAGATATGGCCGTGTCTTCCAAATGACCAGGGACATTCCTCTACTTGCGGCATTTATTTGGCTTTTCCTCAATATCGAAACCACCAAAGAGAGGTGCACCAAAAGTATAACTTAACTCCTCCGAATCAGAGGTAGTTCTAGTCCTTAGTGGTGAGTCCATGGTTTGAGAAATGCTTTGCCAAGCTTGAGGATGGTATTTATAAGCAGAAAGTGATTATGGTAAGGACATATACGAGAATTCATGTTGAAGAAAGTGGAATACTCGAGAAAGTTGCTGGCGTAAGCTGTGACGAGGCTATCAAAATCCGTAAAGAAAGAGTCATTCTTCGGAAATTCGAAATGAACTAAGAATCCC
The DNA here is from genome assembly GCA_028386065.3 of Turnera subulata. NCBI lineage: Eukaryota > Viridiplantae > Streptophyta > Magnoliopsida > Malpighiales > Passifloraceae > Turnera > Turnera subulata. The sequence continues at coordinate 9,717 of JAKUCV010006498.1, forward strand.
TGACTCTACATTGATCTAATTTGAGTATTTTAATTGTCTTACCTTTACTGACATAAGCGTCCGAGTATTTTCTAAGTTGTTTTGCAGGTATCCTTCATTTAAGCCAAAAGATAGGGGGAACAAGAAAGCCGAGACTGCAGAAGATCGATGTTGCTCAACGAAACATCGATGTTCAGAATGAACAAACTTAGACCCGAGGCTGTCCAACATCGTTTTTGAGGAGCCAACATGGATGTTGAGTGGACTTTAGCTCATACATTCCCAACCAGCAGCATTAAACATCAATGTTCAGTATCGAACCATCAATGTTCAGTAAGTATTTTTCTTCCCAGTAGTTTTAAACATTGATGCTTCCAGGTAAGACATCGATGCTCTGTCTTTTCAGATTACAATTTTTTCTTTCAGTAGTTTTAAACATCGATGTTCTCACACTTAAACATCGTTGTTGTTTCGATTGGCGGCATTTCAGCTTGTGTAAAGAGGCTCCACAACTTCGATGTTGAACTTATGAACATCGATGTTTAGCCCTCACTTTTCAAAAAAATATAGCCGATGGGAGTCAAACATCGATGTCTTCAAACAGAACATCGATGTTTGGGCGTTAAAATTTCTAAAATATAGCCGTTTCTAGCCGTTGGAGCCTGTTGTAAGGACTACAACAGCTATATTTTGGCTCCTCTATATAAGTGATGACTCCCTCTCTCATTTTATACACACTCCCAACTGTTCATTCACTCTACCTACTCTTCACATCATTCTCCTACTCATTTTTTCTCAAGTATGGCAGGTGGGAGGAAATCTTCCAAGGGCAAATCTCCTGCTAAGGAGAGACCATCACAGCAAAGAGGAGGCTCTTCAAGCTCAGCTCCTCAATTTACAGCGGAAGGCACCTTAATTTGGTTCTCTACTAGAGCCGAACTCCATAACTTCCTGTCTCTCTTCTCCAAGCGCTCAATTGTGTCTCCACGGTATCTTCCTGTGGATTACCCGAAGGAGAAGAACTACACGCAGCTTGAAGCCAATCTTCGAGCTTCGGGATTGTGGGTATTCGTGACTAATAGGGGCTGGCATTATAGTGCTGAATTCGTCCGAGCATTCTACTCGACTCTCCACCGAGATGGTGACACCTTGTCCGCTAGTGTCAATGGAGTATCTATTACCATGACATTGGAGGAATTCGGGGCGCTTGCTGGCTTGCCTTTTTAGGGAGACGATATTGCATCCTACGGAGGTGATCATTGGGCCACCATCCATGATCCACCCTTCCTGAATGAGCTTGGCTTCATAACCCTTGTTCGTCACAAATCCGGGAGGCCAACCATCCATTCCATTAACCCGAAGTATCGAGTTCTATTCTACCTTCTCACCCGGGTCATCAAGCCAAGAGACGGAAATCAAACCGTCATATCCGTTGAAGATGTGAAAGTCCTACATGCCATCATCCACCATGCACCAATAAATTGGGCACGATTTGTACTCATGCACATGTCGGAATATGCATCCGCATACACCGACCATCCATTGCCCTATCCACTCTTGGTCTTGGATATTTTATTGAATGCAGGTGTTGATGCTCGGTAAGGCGCACAGGTTCCTCACACAAAAATATGGGCGATAAGTGATGCTACTTTTCGCACCGGAAAATCTGTGGAAGAACCAAGGCCCGACCAAACTTCCGAGCAAGCTCCAGGGACTGCCCAAGCAGAAAGCTCCCGAGCAGCCCCTTCGCGACGCCGAACCTCCGGAGTCACTCTTGAGTCCATTGATGACTCCATCCACGGCCTTCAATTAAGCATGACAAGAATGAGCCAAGCAATAGAGAGGATTGACACGGAAGTGCAAAGACAAGGCCACTCTCTTCGGTCTTACGTAAATTATGATCCTCCACCATATCACACCGCACTTCATGGCTACAGTTTTGAAGATGAAGGTGATAATGATGATGAAGACTTCACTCCAATGGATGTTGAGGATGGTGAACAAGGAGCTAATGAAGAAGAAGAGGATGATGATGATGCACCAAGTTAGGGGGAATCATAATTTGAAAAACATAGGGGGAATTAACCTCACTTATGAATTCACAAAACTTGGCATATACTCCTATTTCTTTGTCATTATCAAAAAGGGGGAAATTGTTAGAACTCATGTCTCCTTGTCTCATTTCAGGGTTTTGATATTGACAAACCAAGCATGACTCAATTGATGACAACCTTGAAGCAAAAAGAAATCAATCAAAGAGCAAAGGTCTAAAGAGAAAAGAGCACAAGAATTGAATTAACAAGAAAGAAGAGTTAGGAACTCAAAATTGTACAAAGGTTAAACAGTCAATTCTTCTAAGACATTGGCTCAAAACAAAATCAATTTTACTCTTGCATTCATTAGCATCCTTTCAATCATGAAATGCGTTTTGAGCAATGAACATCGATGTTCTGATTTTAGACATCGATGTTCCAGCCTTCAAACAATCTTTCAAAACAGACAGTAGCTCGGAACATCGATGTTGGCATCCCAAACATCGATGTTCTCATGAACGTTGCACTTGAAAAATGTTTTGCAACAGCAAAACATCGATGTTCAAATTTAAGACATCGATGTTCCATCAATTGATGTCTTTAAAATGATTTTCGCCGAACCAAATGAACATCGATGTTCTTCAAGTAAACATCGATGTTCCCATGATGATGCTTTCAAAATGATTTCAGAGAACCAAAATGAACATCGATGTTCTTCAAGTAAACATCGATGTTCCCATGATCATCAGCTTTAAAATGATTTTGCTGAACCAAATGAACATCAATGTTCAGTGAGTAAACATCGATGTTCTAGTGACCGTTGGACTCAATAATTCATATTTACTGGCAAAACATCGATGTTCCCTTGGTAAAAATCGATGTTCTTATGACTGTTGGTCCAAATAATTCAAGTTTACTGGCCAAACATCGATGTTCTAAGTTTAAACATCGATGTTGTGCCGTTGTGAGCAGACACCTTTTTCAACTCCCCATGCTGTTTTGTCTAAAGGTATTTTGGATTGATTCCATAATGTTCATACATGTTTTGAGACATATAAATAGAGGATTTACATCTCTGTTTAACGAACAATCAACTCTCTACATTTTAAGTATCAATTGTTATACATTCGTACACATTTTTATGAGCCAATTTACTTGAGAATTGAGAGTTACCTTTATAGAGCTTTATTTGTTACTCATATCCACTCTTTGAGAGAGCTTTTGTTTGAGTGATTTTAAGTGTTGTTCATACACCTTAAGGGAGGATTGTTCCCTTGTAGCAACTCATAGGAAGAGTGTTTTCTTTCCTTAAGAGAAGTCTTGAAGTGAGGTTTCTTAAAGCAAGTAGAGTTTCGTGTGACTCGAGCTCTAGGTTGGTATACGGTTTGTTAAGCACCCGGAAGCTTAACCTGGATAGTGAAATCTTCGAAAGAGTCTTTCGGAGGACTGGATTAGCCACACAAGTTGTGTGTGTGAACTAGTATAAATCTTGGTGTGTCCTTATTCTTTCAATTCTGCATTTATTTCCTGCAAGTTTTTGAATTTGTTCGAAAAACGCTATTCACCCCTCCTCTAGCGTAGGGCACCTGTTCTAACATTCATAAATTGGTTGACAATGCTCACAGCATAAGCAATATCTGGCCTTGTATGTGCCAAATAAATTATTCGTCCAACTAAGCATTGATATTGACTCTTGTTTGTTGGAACTTGATCCAGAAATATTGCCTGTCTATGATTCACCTCAGTCAATGTTTTACGAAGCTTACAGGAGATCATACCTATTTTGTTGAGAAGATCTAACACGTACTTCCGTTGGAATAGAAAAATGCCACATTCAGACCTGGCCACTTCAATCCCCAAAAAATACTTTAGTTGTCCCAAATCCTTCATCTCAAACTTGGTAGACAAGTACTCCGACAAAGCCTTCATCTCATCTGGGTCATCTCCTGTCAGGACCATATCATTAACATACACTATCAATGCTGTCAATCTGCCCTCCTTTCGTTTATTGAATAGAGTATGGTCCAAGTTACTCTAATTGTATCCAAACTTTCTCATAGTGGTGGACAATCTTCCAAACCATGCTCTTGGTGATTGTTTCAGTCCATATAGGGACTTCTTCAAGTTTCAAACCTAATTCCTTGATCTTGGCCGGATTCCTAGAGGCACCTTCATGTATACTTCTTCTTCTAGATCCCCATTATGAAAGGTATTCTTGACATCAAAATGCTATAAAGGCCAATCTCGATTTGATGCCAATGATAGAAGAATCCGAATAGTATTAAGTTTTGCAACTGGGGCAATTGTCTCTTGGGAGTCCACTCCAAATTTTTGTGTGTACCCCTTTGCAGTCGAGTTTTGAATCTCTCAATACTTCCATTAGCTTTTAATTTGATAGTGTACACCCATTTGCACCCAACAGTCCTGACTCCTTCAAGTAGTTGAACTAGATCCCATGTACCGTTCTTTTTTAGGGCATCTAATTCTTCTTCCATCGCCTTCTTCCACCTTGGATCTGCCAAAACCTCCTGCACAATACTAGGAATAGATACAACAGATAATTGATCAACAACAAGTGCGTAAGGGTTTGATAACCTATGATGGGATACATAATTGGTATTTGGGTACTTGGTTTTTGCTTTGGGGTCTGGTTCATAGAGTCTTTTTGGAATACCCTTATTACTTCTAGACGGATATCTAGGTATAGAATCAGAAATTACTTCCTGTGAGATATCCTCGGATAGACCAATGGCCAACGGTATGGACAGGATAAAATTTGTAGTTTCGGGACTTTCTTCCTCAAGTGCTGTTTTTGGATCATTCGGCTCAGTTGGTGCCGAAACTGGTGGTACTGCTGGAGCATTTGGCTCAGATGGTGCCGAAACTGGTGGTATCATAACCCATATATGTTCTTCTGACATTGGACCATTCGACACAGATGGTGAGTCTGACAGACATGAGTCATTCTCTTCTCCAAAACTCTCCCCCTGAAGAGAATTTTCTCCAATTCTTTGTTGATAAAAGGGTTCTGATTCATGGAAGGTGACATCAAGGGTAACATATAGCTTCCTAGTAGTGTGATCATAGCACCGATATCCCTTTTGGGTTTTGGAATATCCTATAAAGACACATTTTGTGGTACAAGGATCAAGTTTGGTTCGGAGTGGTCTAGGGATATGGAGAAAAGCAGTACATCCAAAGACACGAGGCTCAATTTTAAGGAGACGAGGATTGATGACTAAAGATTTGAGTTTCTGGAGTGGGGTTTGGAAGTCTATGACACTAGAAGGATTCCTATTAATAAGGTACGCAACGGAAAAAGTACTTCTCCCCAGGAAAATCGGGGTATATTCATACCAAAAAGCTGGGCACGAACCACCTCAAGTAACTGACGGTTTCTCCTCTCGGCTAGGCCATTTTATTGTGGTGTGTAAGTGCAGGAGGTTTGATGCTTAATGCCATGTGTTTTCAAGAAATCCTCAATGGCTAACTCAAGAAAATTTGTACCATTGTCAAATTTTAATACACATATTTGTTTTTGACACTGTGTTTGAACTATATTAAATAAATCTTTAAAAGTTAGAAACTAATCACTCTTCTTCTGGAGTAAGGACATCCAAATCATACGAGTGCATTCATCAACAAAAGTGACAAAGTAACAAGCTTTTGAAAGAGAGGGAATTTTGGCAGGGCCTCAAATATCAAAGTGAATGACTGCAAAAGGTTCGTCACTTTTGTTGAAACTAGGCAAATACGAAGTTCTATGACTCTTGACTAGTTCACAGGTATTACACTGAAAGTCAGACTCATTCAAATTTGTGAATAGTTAGGGACACAATTTTTTTAAGATACCCGAACGACAAATGACCTAAACGACGATGCCAGAGCCAAATCTTCTCCTTCCTTTTTACCGAGCTATTCACCGAGTTTGCTTGACACATTCTCGTCTCGTTGGAAAGATCCAGATAGTACAGTTTACCCCGCCTAGTACCACGAATCTTCCCAGATAGAATGTTCTGAAACTCACAATAAGAAGGCCAAAAAGTTAAGGTACAAGACAAGCGAGAGGCAATTTGACTAACTGACAACAAATTATAGGCAAGAGAGGAAACTTTTAACACGGAATCTAAAGTGAGATCGTTGGAGAAGGTGATAGCGCCTTCACCCGAAATCTGAGAAGTGCCTCCATTGGCAGTGGATATGGATTTGTGTTTGGAAGGATGAAGTGTGTTTAAAAGACTGGAGTTATTGGTCATGTGGTCTGTAGCACCGGTGTCAATTATCCATATATTATTCAAAGTAGTAGCAGAATGAGCAGAAGCACGATTTTTGTTACCTGTTTGAACAACATGTGCAGTGGGCTCACCAGTGTTTTCTGGTTCTGGACTAGAAATCATTGCTCTCCTTTCCTCTGTCTGTGGAAAGTTTCGAGAAGGATCCCATTTGAAAACTGTGATAGAAAAATTTACATTGTCCTCTTGGACAACAATCTGTTGGGTTGAGGTTTTTTCCACAATTTCTCCCATATTGTCTTAAGGAATTGAAATCGTAATTGTCTTTTGGTTTGGTGTTGGTAAGAACCAAAAATTCTTTACTAGAATTTTAACAAAGAGAAAATGAGCTAGGTTGAACAACCTGCTCCGCTACCATGTTAAAACAAGAAGAACAAAGAAGAATGAAGTTTAGGAATTTTTTGATGATTTAGCCCAAAAGGCAATCCTTTCATACACAATTTCCTATAACTATAAATGGAAGGAAACAATCTACGCTAATTACAATTTATTTTGATTTGGCATTGATGACGCCAAATCGCACTAATCTCTCCCAATTACGCTAACGTTGCACTAATCTCTCCCAATCACACTAACATCTACTAATCACACTAATTATTCCCAATCACACTAATCTCTCCCAATCACACTAACATTGCAGTGGAAAAGAAACTGACTTCTATCTTTAGGATTTTCTTTTGAAGTGGTTTGGACAATTCCAGGAAGGCATGTTTTGTTGGTTGAAGGAAGATTTCTTCTCCAAAAGATAAAGGTGGGATGGGTATTGTTGACCTAGGTGTTATGAACCAATGCCTCTTGTTTAAGTGGCTTTGGAATTTTAATTCTGGTCCTCTATTGGATAAGGCTTGGAAGGAGTTAATTATTGGAAAATATAGTGTGCAACCCTCAATCTTGTCCCCTGGTTCTCATTTACATAGATGCTCTCCAGTTTGGCAGGATATTTTGATGTCTGGTTCTTCATATAGTCAATCTGGTGTGGCTCTTATCTAAGGTTCAGACTTGAGGTTGGGCACATGTGACTCAGATCGGTTTTGGTTGGGTGACTGGAGTGGCGATGGAGCTTTGAGGGACCTGTTTCCTTGCATTTATTCTCTGTCTATATGCCAAGATATTTCGGTGGAGGAAGGTTTATTTGTAACTGATCATGGTCCTAGATGGGTTGTTTCGTGGAGAAGGCAGTTGCGTGATTGGGAGTTGGAGATTGTGGAGGAGATTAAGTCGTGGCTCTCAAGGATTCCTTTGCATCCTTCGTGTTCTGACTCTAGAATTTGGAGATCTGGTAAGAATGGTGCTTATTCGGTATCTTCAGGCAGAGAGTACATTTATTCTCGATTTGGGATTACCAGAAATAAACCTTTTGTTTGGTTTTCTTTGGCTCCATTTAAAATTGAGTGTTGGCTTTGGCTTGTTTTGAATGATGGAATTCCTACGATGGAGACCCTTATACAGAGAGGTACCTTATCTCTTGCCAACTCTATCTGCTGCCTGTGCAATTCTAACCTGGAGACTAGAGATTATTTGTTTCTACTTTGTCAATTCTCCCAATAAGTCTGGAACAGGATTAGTAAGTGGTGGGGTGTTGTGTGGTGTGCGCCAGCTAATCTGATAGATTTTTTTTGATTCGGTGGCCTTTCTTATCTCCCCATCCTTCTAGCTGGGCCTTTTGGTTTCTAATTGGTCTCTCGGCACTTAGGCTGCGTTTGCCTCACGGAACATGTCCCAGGCGCATTGGGACAACAAATGTTTTAGGGGTGTTTGCCTTGCAGGACAACATTAAGAGTGGGATATTGGCAGAGCTCACCACAACAGTCTTTCGCCGGCCATCATCTCCTCCACTATTGTCGGCCGTTTGTTTCCGGCCACAACAGTCGCCAAAGGACATTGGCAGAGGCGATTCAAACTTAAAGGAAGAAAGTAAGTGCGATTTTATGATTGGATTAGGTGATTCAAACTGTTGATTTCGAGTTTGCTATTTGAATTTTTGGTGGATTGGAATTTAGGGTTCATCCTAAGCCGAATTGGGGATTTTTCAATTTTGAGTTGTAATCCTCAAATTTTTTGAGGAGAAACATTTATTGAGTGTTGTTCGATGGCTGAGAGTGACTAATTCAAATTAATTTGGCTAAATCTGATTAATTGGAATTTTAGGGTTCATCAAGGTAATATGTTTGGGATGTTTTATAAATTTCAAATCTAAACCTAATTGAAAGAGGGAAAATAATTATAGGATACAGGGATCAACCATTTTCTTAAATAATCGCATATTAATTATTTACTTTTTTTCCCGATATATTAACCATTGATATGAATTTAATTTTATACTATTAATTTTAAATTAAAACAAGGTTAGACGATATGTGAAACTATATTCTTTTAAAATAATTTTACCATCATATTTTCAAAATAAAAATTACTAGTCATAATACAATTTAGAAGCACGGAAATATATTTTAAAATTATCTATTGAATATGTATTATTTATAATCATTAATATTGAATAATTACTTGATGTTTTTTTTTTGAGAATCAATAATTACTTGATGTTAGAGAAACATAAACAAGTACTTATATTACACAACTTATATTATATAGAGTTTCTTGTCATTTCTTTAAAAAATATATATAGAAAATGATAAAAGTATTTAATTATATATACACCTATAAATCATGATTTATATATTTAAAACTAATTTTTAAATAATTAAAACAATTTTTATAGTGTAAGGGTAATATTGATATTTATTACATTTAGTTCAGTCCAGGCCACAGTTAACCAAACATAATTTAGGACAATAGTGCTACTCAATGTACAACATACCAAACATAATTAAGAACAGCACAGTTGTCAGGAAAAAAACTATATTGCTCAAGCTATACCAAGTGTCATGCCCACTTGGTACAACATAACCAATCTGTTGTCCAATCGAGTCTCGTCCGGTCTAGTCCAATCCCATCTCAACAATCCAATCCCATCTCAACAACCAAACGCAGCCTTATAGCTATCTGGCTGGAAAGGAACAGAAAGATTTTTAAGAATGTCGTAGCGGATGTGGATAGAGTGAGTGGTTGATTTGATCCAGGTTCATTCAACTGTTTGGATAAAGACAATTCAATCTGATTTCCCTTACTGCATGTCCAACGTTATTTCAAATGTAGAGACAGTGACCAACAAGGTGTTGGCGCAGTGGTCCAGCATGCTGCGGCCCCTTAACTCACACGTCCCGGGTTCGATCCGGAGAAACGTGGAGGTATGGAAAATGCACCTGTTGGGAGTGGTTAAATATGTTAGACCCCGCTCGTGGTCTTAGGCTAAATGCCCGGGAAGCGAGATAGGGTGTCGAGCCACGGATGTGATTAGTCAGTGGCGGATCCACACTGTAGTCACCGTAGGCAGGTGACTACAGTGGGTTCCGATAATAAATCATTCACCTCCTAGATTTTAGGCTTAAAATTCTAACTTGCTTGTTTTGCCTACACTAATTTGAAATATAGCCCGTAAGATATTTTCTTTCGCTAATTGGATATGCTTTAAAGATGTGGAGAAAATCTATGATCCGGATTAAAGTTTAGACGTGAACTTTTTAATATTTTAGTTACTATATTCTGCTCCATATTTTCTTTACTAAAAAAAGGTTTATATTTTGGTTTTATGGGTTTGGCTCTAATTTTGTATAACAAAAACAAAAAAAATACTAATTTTGGTATTAAAGTATTAACTAACGTTCATATCCATGTATTTTTTTAAGAATTCATATTCATACATATTTAATTTATAACTCACCCCAAAAATTTATATATTCACAATTGTATATTGTTGTGCTCTCTTTTTTTCTTGGTTAACTAGATGGTGTAATATACTAACTATAAAAATGAGATTTTTTTCAAATATAGAAAGATATTAGATGATTGTTTAATTATATATGTTGAGATTGATATATTTGATCGCATTGAATGAAAAAATTATTCAACATTTACGAAAATATGAGAACATGTAGAGAACAATTGTTACATTTAATTTTCTTTTATATCAATCAATTTTGAAAGTCGAATTTAAATTTGGTATCTTACCCCTCTTACTTTTGCAAGAACACAGTTACAAGCACAGTTGGTAGGGTGTCCACCTTAACAGGTGCCGATCGAAGCCCGGAAGAGAATAGTCTCGTGTCGACGGCGATACTCTTCTAATATAAAAAAATAATTATAATATCTAATTAATTTTAACATTTTATAGTGTAATTTTTACATTTATTTAAAAGGCAAGATGATTGTTTTTTTGCCTATACTGAAAAATATTTTTGGATCCGCCACTGAGATTAGTCTGGCTTGTCGAGCTGGGATACTCATTAGTATCAAAAAAAAAATGCAGAGACAGTGAGGTCTTGGAATGGACCACGTCGTAATTTTCTTTGTTGGAGTCTCCTTCTTGATGCTATCTTCTGTCAGTGTTTGATTTTTCGTGGTTGTCTTGTAAATAGGTGTTATGGTGTTGCATGAACTCTTGTAATATTTTATCCTGTTCATAAATAAAGTCGTCTCGTTCGTATCAAAAAAAAAATAGCCATACAATATTAATCTGACATTAATTTTAGCTTGATTAACGAAATTTAACGAAATTAATGTTAGCTGTCTGGTTTATATATAGACTTGGACCCCCAATCGAGCGAGAAATCCTGGGTTCGCCCTTACCATGGCGCGAGTAGAAAGTATGGACGACGACAAGGACAGATGGAGCAAATTGCCAGAAGATATTTTAGAGAAAATCGTGTCTTCCTTGGACGTGAAGTCTATGGTGCGAGTCTCCTCCCTCACCAAGTCAAGCAGGCAAATGAAGAAACTATGGCCTCCTTTCTACCCATCCATTGCTTTGGACTTCTCCCCTTGTCCCTCTTCTCATACTGATCACTACGGCTCTTTTTTCTCAAAGCTCCGACACTATACCAAGTTGAACAAGTTAGAGTTGCATTGTCGCCGCCAGGATAAGGTGAGAAAGATCACGTCAAAAATAAACTTGGGAAAGATCATTGAATTTGCTACAACCCTCTACGTTGAACACATTGTCTTCACTGCCTGGGGTTGTACCATCCCCGAACAGATGTTCTCATGCAATTCCTTGATAACCCTAGAGCTCGAAGGCTGCACTTTTAGCCCTAGTGACTTCCGTTTCCCAACAGTGAGGACTCTGCGTCTTGAGCATTGTAGGTCCCTCTTCTGTGACGACAAAGAATGCTCATCTGGTCGTGATGATTTCAGGCAAGGATGTCCCAAGTTGATCGCTTTATCCCTTGTTGAGTGTAAGTTCATTGACACAGTATCACAAGTGAAGAGGACAATGAGGTCAAACCTAGTGAATCTTACTGATACTGATCACCGCCGCTCTTTTTTCTCTAAGCTCCAATACTCTACCAAGTTGAACAAGTTAGAGTTGAGTTGCTCCCTGCCTCAAGGTAGTGACAACGTGGGAAAGGTCATTGGATTTGCTACAACCCTCTACGTTGATCACATTGTCTTGACTGCCTCCCGCTGTACCATCCCCGAGCAGATGTTCTCATGCACATCCTTGATAACCCTAGAGCTCAAAGGCTGCAATGTTAGCCCTAATGACCTCCGTTTCCCAACAGTGAGGACTCTGCATCTTGAGGGTTGTAGTTTCGAGTTCCATGAAGAAAATTGCTCATCTGGTTGTCTTGATTTCAGTCAAGGATGTCCCAAGTTGAACACCTTATCCCTTGTTGAGTGTATGTTCCTTGACAGAGGATCACTAAAAAAACTTGTAAAGGTGACAGTGGGGCCAAACCTAGCGAACCTTTCAATAGTTGGCAGAGAATGCAAAGTAGGTAATCCACATAAGGAGGTTCGAGCACTGGGGCATGAGAAATTTAGATTGTTGCATAACAGTAATCATGCCGGATTCCCTTCCGTTGATTTCCCTGCCCTAAAACATGCCGTGGTTGATGCCTGTAAACCAAATTACCCGCAAGAGCATCGACGAGAGGTGTGCCTAAGTTTGTTCACATTCTTGCAGGGGCTTCACAATGCAGAATTCATTTCCTTGCCCTATTCCATCATTCAGGTGTGGTTACATTATCTACCCTACTCCTTAATTTGTTCTTTATTTTTTATCCAGGTCGATGTTGCTTGAACCCGAGACCTCACCCCTTAAGCTACTCTTTTGTGTTTTTACATTAATTTAACCTGGAAATGATGTTTGATTTGTTACTGATATATATGGGGAACTTCCATTGAATGTGATGTCAAATCTTGCTGTTTTTTACAAGAAGACTTTATCTATGGTTCCGGGAATCTTGGAGTATCAACCTTCTCCTTTCAGAAGATTGAAGTCTTTGACACTGAAGCTGACCCCTTACCAGAAATATTGCCAAACACCTGCAAAAGTGGACCAGAAACACAGGCAAATACCTGCCGAAGTGGCGACTTACTTGCTCAGCGGCTCTCCTGCTGGCTCAGCGGATTTGCTTATTGAATCTTAAGGGTAATAAAAACCAAGCTCTTTTGGTTATGTTCGCTAATCCCCGTTTTACCTTTTTGGTTTTATAGAACTTTAAGTAATGTAGTAAATTTGAAGCTATATAGAACATCAATATTTTTTTTTTTGATGGTAATAGAACATCAATATTAGAAGAGAAGAAGTAAACAATATATAAAAATGAGACCATCCCTTCTGTCCATTCCATCTTTTGCTAGTTAATTACCTCAATATGTATGTATATACCAGGTTAAGGAAAATACTAGTGTTCATTAGGCTACCAATGAGAAATATGAGTCAGATTATCTATAGTCATCTAAATAGAACTAGAATTTGTTTTACATGATTAATTTTGTAAGCCAATTAATATAATTTCTAGTTCATGATCTTCCTTCTTTGGTCTTGACTTCTTGATCTCTGTTACTTCCCTTTCTCAAATTTCCCTTACAATCGCGATTGACAGGATAACAGCGAACATTTAAAAAGATTAAAAGATTAACACATGAACTGTTATGTATATGTTGTAGGCACGAAACAAGAGCAGGTTATGGCTGAGGGACAAAAATTTCGGCAGATCAGCTGCATGTTGTCGGTGAAGTTTGTTTCTGGACTGCAATCTCTTAATTTTTCCTTGCTGGGATCACCAGCTTCTTTCATTTTAGTAGCTTCTTTCTGCAAATGATTTTCTTGGTGGTCCCCAATAAAGATCACACATTCCTTAAATTTGTTTCTCTTTTTTATTTCATCTCCAGATCTGTGTTGAATATCCGATGATCCATTGTTGTTGGTGACCAAGTCACATTTTTATCATATTGCTCATAAACACTAAATATTTTGCATCGGAGTGCTGAAGTGAGCCAATTTCATGTATGGGGTTGTAGGAAGTCCCCATCACTATAATAACACATGACACCTTTGAGCATGGCTACCCTGCAGGGGTCAGGAATTGTACATTATTATCCTTCATTGGTGCACTGAAGTCTGGTCGCCCCAACAGCCAAACTGGTATTGCTTTGTTGGAGGGGGCTCGCATAAGGATTGAAACAAGGACCCATGCCTTAATTTTTTTATTTTTTTTTATGGTAACGATGAGGAGGACTTTATTGATGATTAGATAACAAATATATACAAAAGTACATATTGAGGGGCCTGGAAACTGGCCAAACACACAAATTACATATCAGAACATTAAGGGGCTCTAGTCACAAGTAAATTAAAATTACGATAAGGGCCTTTCCAGTTCTTCACGGTTTCGGCACTCGATATATAACATGGGAAGCACTGAATGGAAAAAGTGGTTGCAGAGCCTTAATCCACAAGGTTGCCTGTACCAAAATAGTATCCATCAACCTTTCTGAATTGGCTGCAACATTTTTGAAGATTCTGTTGTTCCTTTCTAACCATAACAAACGCATTGTAGCAATAGCAATGACTAACCAGCAACAGCTAGCTCTTAATCACGGTATACCCACAAAAGAGGCCCTTAGATACAGAGGTATATATTATTCCTATTGGCGACTCTACCTGCGTTCTTTGCAATTCTCAGTGGAAAACTAGAGACCATCTACTTTTATCTTGTCCTCTCTCTTGGAAAGTGTGGGGTGAAATTTGGAAGTGGTGGAATGTACGGTGGTGCATCCTTGCTTCCTTGGATTGGAGGATTTTCTTCTTCAATGGGCTTTCCTTTCCCCTTTTAAGGATAGTCATGCATGCTGGGTGTTTTTGATGCTAACGAGACTTTATTTATTAATTATAGGAAAAAAGAAAAAAGAGAGAAAAAAAAATAAAGGATACAGTATTCTCTATGAATACACATAATGCAACACTACAATAATGGGAACTACAGCTACCTGCCATGAGCCACTAAGTGAAAATCCCGCTTCAATCCACGCCAGTTCTTCAATGTTTTAGCAGTGGCAATAAATTGTGAAGCACTAAAAGGAAAATTTGGCTGCAAGGCTTTAATCCTTGAAGTGGCCTTAACCAAAATGAGATCAGCAAGTCTAACAAATGAAGTAGAAGTGTCTATTACATGCTTGCTGGGTGTCTATTACCATGGCAACTCTCTGGCCGGGGTCTATGGCTGGAGCGTACGTAATAAAAGGTTTTTTATGCTGACGTTGACAGGCTTGTTGGCACTATTTTAGTGCATGCTACATCCTGGGTCAAACCCCTCCAACAAGACTTCCCATACAGTGCTTCATTCGTCATCTCCAGTGCCGAGCCCTTAAAACACTGGAAAGCTCATTGGCACTCTTGTATCAAAAGCACAAGAAAGGTGAGGTATTTTGGGTTCGAGTTTCACTTTTCCCGACTAATATTGGAAAAAAAAAAAACTGGAAAGGTCCTCACAGATGCTTCAACCATTTGAAAACCCTCCCTAACAACACTGCCCATCTCCTTTGGAGTTCCTTCAGGTCTGAGTTTAGGGCTCCTTTGTAGTGCCTTCAGTCTGGTCTGAGTTTAGGGTACGTTGGTATTAGTTTGGCCTGTACCTTTTGTAAGGGTTTGAGCGTCTGAGCGTGTACAGTTAATTTGTCCCAATCTTCCGTATATGTTGATACTCATGAATAAAGATATGGTTTGCATCAAAAAATAAAAAAAAGAATATCCTTACATAGTTTAATGGATGGAAAAATAGTCTTGTACTCGTCTTGAAGGGCTATGCATGAATAAAGATATGGTTTGCATCAAAAAATAAAAAAAGAATATCCTTACATAGTTTAATGGATGGAAAAATAGTCTTGTACTCGTCTTGAAGGGCTATTACTGACATATCAAAATCAAGACCAGTTCGGCGCTCTGGATAAGCGCGGCCATTGCCAACCTCAAGTCGGTGGAAAATTGGAGGTAGGGGACCCATGTAGAGAATTCTGGACTGACACATATGTAGAGAATCAACTATATAAGTCACACAAACATATATGTAATGCAATTTGCTCACAATAGAAAAAATATTTTGAGCTCTTTCTTACCTGATTAGCACTATATTCCATATTTTCCAGGTATGATTTTAATTTACTTTGCTAGTTCTTTATTTATATTTAATTATAGTGTCTTTTACTTCTGTGTTTGCTAATGCCTAAATACCATACATATATATATAACACCATAAACTATTTTTGGGCTCTAAGACATACTGCATATTCCTTCTTTTCCAAGTATGATTGTAATTTATTCTTTAGTTTTTCATTTAATTATGGCTAAGCCTTTACTTCTGTTTTTGCAGCCATCTTAACAACTTTAATTTATATTCAATTTATATATTTGTTATTTTTTTGTTTAATTTTTGAAATGTCAGCCCAGTACAAAATTTTTATGGATTTTGGTCCTCGTACTACTTCAAATATATGATTTTTTTGTACTTCCGGCCACTGGGCGATCGTCAGTGACACGTGTCACAATATTATTCGCCAACATCTTTATGTGGGCCCCACCGACCCGGGTCGACGTAGGCGAATAATATGGTGACACATGTCTCCGATGGTCGCTCGGTGGCCGGAAGTACAAAAAATCATATATTTGAAGTAGTACGAGGACCAAAATCCATGAAATTTTGGTACAAGGCTGACATTTCAAAATCGAGGGCAGTGAAGGGATAAAAAAATCCACTTGTTCCGTTATTTTTTTTTGTCAGAATTTATATATTAGTTATTGATTTCTTGAAGAAAATAATGTTTTGTAAAAATACAATATTATTCTAACACTAATTTTAGCATGATTAACGAAATTTAATAATAATTTTTTTATTTTATTCAATTTATATTAAAGTATCTAATATATTCAGAATTAATTTTTTATTCAAATTCTTAGGTTACTTATATCCAAAAAGAGATCTATTTTTTAGTACCAGTTTTTTTCACGTGCGATGCACGTAGCACGGTAATATATATATAATTATTTTATAATATTAACATTTATGCAAATAAAAATAATAAACCAATTATGTAAATAAAAACTATTTATAAATTAATTATTATTTCTTAATGTGTTTTGATGTGACATAGTAATATATTACTGAAATTATGTTCTAAAATTCATTTTATTAACACAAAACAATTACCAAATTATAAAAAAATATAATAAATTAAATTAATTTTAAAAAAATTAAGAGGAAATAATTATTATTTTTCTATTTAAATTATTTCCTCATATTTTATAATTTTATTTAATATTTCTTTTTTCGTAATTTTAATTAAAATCTTCGTGATACGTATAGTATATATCATAATTTTTACTAATTTTTGAATATGAAAAACAATATTACTCGTCATTACACGTGGATAGATTTTTTGTAGAATTATTTTTTCATATTTTTATTTTATATAAATAGTGAATAAATCCTGGTTAGTGACAAACTGAATTGATAATTAACTTCGAATAAATCCCTCATAAGTTCTCTTGACTATTCTTCATAGTGGTAATTCTTGTTTGTAATTTTTTTAGGTATTCAAGTTTTTACGTAGTTATGTTTTCGCAAAAATTAATTTATTCTTCGTTCAAAATTACTTGTATAAGAATCTTTAAATTAGATTAGTTATGATCGATTTCACATGGGGTTAAGATAGTATTGTGATAAAATTCTATACTAAAAGAAAAGTATGAATTATTATTGGACACTACATGCTATTCGTATTTAAGTGCTGAACTGAATTTTTAAGACAAAAAATGATCCAATTTGCCGTCAAATAAGGAATTGAAGGATTTGTATTTATCTTGTTAAATAGAACTTGAACGCAAAAAAAATATAATCAATAGTTTTTTAATAGGACACTACATGCTATTCATATTTAAGATTTTTAATTTAGGCGTAAATCTTTTTTGTTCTGATGGGTCAACTCTTTGATTAAATTGATTTTTTTTTTAAAAAAAGTTGAGATTATTTAGAATAGATTTTTAAATAACTATTATACCCTCAATTATAACAGAAAAAAGAAGAGTATTTTTGTATTTTAATTTCGCAAGTTTGGGGACTTTGTGCTTTTATATATAGTATGGATATAAAAAAAATTTAGGTTAGAGAAAAGCCACCCTTATCAAGGGCAAGGGCAAACCACACGCTGTAGTCAGCAAGCGCAGCCCCGACCATGGCTCCAGTAGAAAGTGTGGACGACGACGACAGATGGAGCGAATTGCCAGAAGATATTTTGGAGAAAATCGTGTCTTCACTGGACGTTAAGTCTATGGTGCGAGTCTCCTCCCTCACCAAGTCAAGCAGGCGATTGAAGAAACTATGGCCTCCTTTCTACCCATCCATTGCTTTTGATTGCGACCTTTATTCTCATACTGACTGCAGCTCCTTTTACTCTAAGCTCCGACACTATACCAAGTTGAACAAGTTAGAGTTGTATAATTGTTCCTACCGGGACAGAAGTGGCAACGTGGCAAGGATCATTGAATTTGCTTCAACCCTCAACGTTCATCACATTGTCTTCACTGCCCTGTGTTGTACCATCCCCAAGCAGATGTTCTCATGCACATCCTTCATAACCCTAGAGCTCAAAGGCTGCTATTTCAGCCCTAATGACCTCCGTTTCCCAGCAGTGAGGACTCTGCGTCTTGAGCATTGTTGGATCCTCTTCCGTGACAAAGAATGCTCATCTGGTCGTGTTGATTTCAGGCAAGAATGTCCCAAGTTGATCACTTTGTCCCTTGTTGAGTGTATATTCATTGACACAGTATCACTACAAAAGGTAGTGAGGATGATAATGGGGCCAGACCTAGTGAATCTTACAGTAGTTGCCAGAGAATGCATACGAAGTAATCCACATCAGATGGAGATTCTAGCACCAGGGCTTGAGGATTTTACATTGTTGCATAACAGTGCTTATGCAAGATTCCCTTTGGTTGATTTCCCTGCCCTAAAACATGCCGTGGTTGATGCCTCGAAACCAAATTATCCGCAAGAGCATCAACCAGAGGTGTGCCTAAGTTTGTGCAGATTCTTGCAGGGGCTTCACAATGCAGAATTCATTTCGTTGTCCTATTCCATCATTCAGGTGTGGCTTAATTGTCTGGCTAGCTACTCCTTTGTTCTGCATTTTTTATACAGGTTCATGATATTTGATCCCGAAACCTCACCCCTCTAGCTACTCTTTTGTGCATTTACAATTTAATTTGTTACTTATATATATGGGAAACTGTTTTTAGCCTTTCATTGAAATTGATGTCAATTCTTGCTGTTTTTGCAAGAAGACTTTAGCCATGGTTCCGGGAATCTTGGAGGATCAACCTTCTCCTTTCAGAAGATTGAAGTCTCTAACACTGAAGATGATCTCTGACCTGAAACACTGGCAGAGGCAAAAAAAAAAGAAGAAGAAAACTGCAAAAGTGGACAAGAAACACTGGCAAATACCTGCGGAAGTGGTGACTTACTTGCTCAGTGGCTCTCCTGCTGGCTCAGCGGATTTGCTTATTGAATCTTAAGGGTAATAAAAACCAGTCAACGCTTTTGGTTATGTTGGCTATTGCCTGTTTAATTTTTTTGGTTTATAGAACTTTAAGTAATGTTGTGAATTTGAAGCTATATAGAACAGAAATACTAGAAGAGAAAAGAAGTAAAATCTTTTGCTAGTTAGCTCAATATGTATATATGTACCATGTTAAGGAAAATACTAGTGTTCATTAGGCTAGCAATGAGAAATATGAGTCAGGTTTTCTATAGTCAGCTAAATAGAACTAGATTTTGTTTTACAAGTTTACTTTTGTAAGCAAACTGATGTAATTTCTTGTTCATGATCTTCCTCCTTGGGTCTTGATCACTTTTTGATCTCTGTTACTTCACCTTTCTCAAGTACTTTGCCTTATATATATGCAGTACGTAGGCACGACACAAGAGCAGGTTATGGCTGATTGACAAAAATTTCTGCTGATCAGCTGTTGCCGGCCGGTGAAGTTTGGTTTCGGCTGCAATCTCTTTTTCCTTGCTGGGATCAACAGCTTCTTTCATTTTAGTAGCCTCTTCTCTTTCTTTTGTGTTTCTCCTCTTTCATTAGCTTTCAACTTATAATGCCAACTTCAGCACCTAATAATGATCACACATTCTTCAAATTTGTTGCTCATTGTATTTCATCTCCACATCTAGGTTAACTATCCGTTGTTCCATTTTTAAGTGAAGGAGTGTGCATTTTTGTTGGTGACCAAGCCATATTCATGGAACCTTGGCACTGCTCATAAACACTCATATTCATCCGGAATTTCCGATGACCATATGGATCTGCTTTATGAGGCAAAACATTTTGCATATTTTTTTGCATAAAAAAATATCGGTGCTAAAGTGAGCCAATTTAATGTATTGGTATAAGAAAGTCCCCATCACTAAAATAACACATGACACCTTTGAGCATGGCTGCCCTGCAGGGGTCAGGAATTGTGCATTATTATCCTTCGTTGGTTTATGATATTATAGAATGAAGAGAGAGACGATATATTGCTGACTATCGCAATATGGACAACTATGGGTGAGCAATTCTTCATTCTATATTGCAGACCATCGCAAAACTTGACCACAAAATGCAATTATTGCCACAACTTGAGGATGATGTATGAGTAGCTATCCATGATGACTTTTTTTTTTTTTTGTTGGAAAGAAGCTCAAAAGCTCACAAGTTACGATATGATAAGCAAAACGGTTTTCGGTGTGTGCTTTTCCTATTGCATCATTTTGCAGACCTGTTTAACATAATTCACCCAGAGTCTGGTGGATATATTGCGTTAGCAAAAAGAAATGCACATGGAAACTATTAACAATGAGCACTTACAAAGCTGTCGATGACTACTACTTCCCTAACTACCTACCTGCACCGCAGTCACGGTCGATGTGACCCAAACACTAAGCAAAAGAGAGGAAGCCTCTCATATTTGAAATAAACCAACAGAGGGTCACCAATCCTTCTTAGCCATCAGCGAACCTCTAACCAGTGGCCTACGAACGTCAAACACCAGGCATGCAGAATCGAATGTACTTGCCCCTCTTGAGATTGCATTGAGGTGCAAGACCACGAAATTCCACAATCTTACTAGCCAATGCCGCAACCAGTTTGTCGGAATGCTGATTGAAAGGAATATCATATACCCTAGCCCACCAAGGAAATGTGTAGAACCACTACAAAAAAGGAGAGCAGATGTTTTTTTTTTGGGGGGGGGGGGGGCGCGTGGTGGGTTGTTAAGTGCATATTCCCCTGCTATTTGTCGATGGTTGTTCCTCCCATGCCAGCACTCGAAGTAACACTACCTGATCATCAAAATTTATCTCCTCCTGATTCAAAACTCTATGCTTACCATGCTAGTGGAAAAATTTCAAGACAAACAGGTTACGCTCCAACTGTGACACTTCCACACCCGGTGAAGTTTGGTTTGGGCTGCAATCTATTTTTCCTTGCTGGGATCGCCATAGCATTGTTGACTTTAGTAGCCTCTTCTCTTTCTTTTGTGTTTCTTCCTCTTTCACTAGCTCAGCCCAGCATATCCTATCTTTACACAGAACGTGGTGGTCCTAATAAAGATCACACATTCCTTAAATTTGTTGCTCTTAAATAGTATTTCATCTCCATATCTGTGTTAAATATCCGTTGATCCAGGTGACCGAAGTCACATTTTTATCAGAATCTGGGACCTGGATACTGCTCATGAACACTCATATATATTCATCTGGAATTTCGTTTTGAGGGAAAATATTTTGAAAGTGAGCCCCATCACTGTTGTAACACACGACGGACGCCTTTAAGCATGGCTACCCCGCAGAGAGCCTCCACTGGCCAGCCAAGGGATCGCTATCCGATCAATGTCCAACAAATGACACTTATATCTTGAATTTTCTGACTGCTGTGGAAATTCTTGCAAAACTGAGTTGTTTAGAGTAGTTTTATCCAAATGTTGTTTCCTGTCTTCCCTTTAGTTGCATAAAATAACGCTCCTTGCTTTTCATGTCATCAGAGATAATATCACTAAAGTGCTGGTATGTGTGTCATGTGAAAATCACCTTTCCCGGTCTACTATGAAACAAGTTTCTTCACAGTCTGCCCCAAAATGGCTTCCATATTGCAAAAGTTTTTTCAATGACAAAGAATCTGTGCCTAACTAAAATTATAGATTCTTTGTCATTGAAAAAACTTTTGCACAGATCATCTTTCTCTGTGCTAGTTGGACGTTTGCCAGTCGTTCACCTCTACTTGGTCACGTAGTTATTCATTCATTAGTGACTAAAAGAAATTTTGCGCTGTGATTAAGGGAGAGAAACCCACCTAGATTAAACTACATGGTAATACATAATAAGTTTTAGGCACCAAAATAATTTATTTTATTTCCATTGGTTCTTCTCATATATTAGCTATGTGTTCAACTATTTGTATATATACGTCCCGGGAAGAATTAGTTCTTAGAGTAAAAGAGAAACCTTCATTGGATGACTTCATTCATATAAACAGATCTAAAGATCGGAGAATAGATCTATTTTGAATAGATCTATTTTAACAAAAGCATAAAAATTTAACATGACAATTCTTCTTAATCTACTACATAGAGATACATAAGTGTTAATGAGGATTTATAAAAGCATACTAATCTCATGAGCATCATGTCCTGTATGTATCTCGTTGTTGGGGAAGTTTTTGCTGTAGTTAAAGAATAGTTCTTCAAGTCGAATCTTTCTCTATGGCTTTTGGCTCCCATAGTTTTATTTGGATCACTGAGAGTAACACAACTAAACTAGAATAGAAAAAAAAAATCAGGTGAAAGGAACTTTGGCGGCGCTCACCGCCGGAAAGAAAACCATATGTTCTTACTTGAGACCAATCAGGGAAGAGATTAGTTTGGAATAATAGACGCTTCTGAGATTAGTCCGGAGCATTAGATAATATTACTACTTGTATACTAGACGTGGCTTATATTAATATAATAGGGTTTTTCTGTCCTAGGACACATCATAAACCCTTGAAAAAATATGCATAATGATATATTAATAGTGACTAAAATAAATATTTTAATCTAAAAAATTTTAGTATAGTTCATAATTATCAAAACCGGCCCGGCCCTGCTGGTTCGACCGGTAGAACTATGACCCACAGCCTATTCTAGGTTTTAAGAGGTGTTGACCTGGGTCAGCAAGAGAACAGTGTAAAACTCGTTGACCCGGCCAGTTTTGTGACGACCCGGTTGAACCAATGACCCAGGTCGGGTTATTTTTTTGTCACAAAACAACAAAAAAATAATTTTTTGCATAAAAATTGTATTATCTAATGGAAATTAAGAATTTATATTTATTATCAAATTATAGATAATATTAATATATTTAGATTCAAATAATTATATATTTAATAATTATTATTCCAGGTCAATTGCATTGAACCTCCGGTTCGAACTCAGTTCGACCATTGAACCGTGACCCAAGACCTTTTCTGGGGTCTGTGCCTGGGCCGGGTCTGATAACTATTGTATAGTTATTCCATTAAAAAAAGGAAGGATTATTTTCCTTAACTTATCATTTACCTTAAGCTCATAGACAAACCCTAATATTTTCTTTTAATCCTAATTGAGTGTCTTCATTAATAATCAGTAATATGTACAGGTAAGTTAGAGTATCAGTTAAAGGAAAGAACTAACTATTACACTAGTGTATCGTCAACCTGAATACTTAATAGTCACCCGTGTTCTGCATGCCCATCCTTTGAAAGTTTCTGGCGACACCATCACTGCTCCAGCACCATAAGGGAAGGCGAGGTGCAAGAGCTTGAACCACCAGAACGCTCGGGTGATAACTTGGTCAAACAATTGCTCCCCGAGGACCGGTTTATGAGAAAAAATCTTGGCATTCCTTGACAACCACACCGACCACAACACCGCAAGACCAAGAAGAGTCCAAGCCTACTGTGAATTTCCAGAGCCTGCAACCATCGGCCACTTGACAAACCATGAGTGCACAGTACTCGGACAAACCCAGCACACCCCCCACCAGCTGCAAACCCGAGACCATAGGGCAGAAAAGAAACAGATGCGTACTATCCTCCACTGCAGCGTCACAAAACGGGCAGAGAGTCTCTGCAGCAGGGACAATGCCGCGTTGAAGTAAAGCTGCTCGCGTCGGAAGAGCTCCGTATAAGAGACGCCATAGGAAGCATTCTATGTGTGGGGGCGCTAGAGATAACCAAGGTAAGGGCTGCGGAGCAAACACAGATAGGAAAAACCCTAATATAAATAAACCTATATCATAAGATTATGTTCTCAGTCAATACAAACCCCCACAACTCTTCTCCATCCACCATCGTAGAGTGGTTCACACTATCATGGCGCGAGTAGAAAGAGTGGACGACGAAGACGACGACAGATGGAGTGAATTGCCAGAAGAGATTTTAGAGAAAATCGTGTCTTCCCTGGACGTTAAGTCTATGGTGCGAGCCTCTTCCCTCAACAAGTCAAGCAGGCAATGGAAGATACCATGGCCTCCTTTCTACCCATTCATTGATTTTAACTGCGTCCCTTGTCACTCCACTCATGCTGACCGCCGTTCTTTTTTCTCTAAGCTCCGACACTATACCAAGTTGAGCAAGTTAGCTTTGTATTGATCCCAGCGGCAAGGTAGTGACAACGTGGGAAAGATGATTGAATTTGCTACAACCCTCTGTTGGGCCCGGTGGCACTATCTTGCGAAATAATATCACCTCACAAGGAAATAAACAAGTGGAGGACAAAAAGGATAAATGACACACAGTATTTAACGTGGTTCACCCAAATACCGGGCTACGTCCACAATCCCGATCCCACACGAAAAAACTTCCACTATAAAATAGTAGGCTTACAAGAGAGACTTCCCTAAATTTTAGCGGTATTACAAACCTAGAGTTCTACCCAAAATAGTGCCCCACAAGATGTTTCCCAAGTGTTTGTCAAAAATACCCCTAAGGTATTTTTTTTCTCACTTTTTTGTCACTCCCTAATTTTAAGAAGGAAATTTTTCTTCTCAATTTTCCTTCCCTACACACACTCTCTCGTGCACTCTCTTATTCACAATTGTTGTGAATGTTGGGATGATTTAAAGAGCAAATGAGAAGCCTATTTATAGACATCTCGTTTGGGACCAATTTGTAGAAACCTAGAACTTCAGGGACTAATCTGCAAAATAGTTAGTGCTCCACTAATTGCTCCACTAATAGCAATTAGTGCTCCATTAATGCTAGTGGTGGGCCCCACAATGAGGAGGAACCCACTCACCAACAATTCTCCCCCTTCCGACTATATGTTGGGGGGATCCACCAGTCCGGCAGCTTCACGGCAGTATTCAAACTTCCCTCTTGGAAGTGTCTTTGTCAGCATGTCAGATCCATTCTCTTTTGTATGGATCTTCTCGAGTTGTAATTGCTTCTTCTCTAGCACATCCCTGATCTAGTTGTATCTCACATCTATGTGTTTCGATCTGGAATGAATAGAGGCATTCTTCGCAAGATGGATAGCACTTTGACAATCACAGAATAACTGATAACTATCTTGCGAGAATCCAAGTTCAGTTAAGAACTTCTTCATCCACAACAACTCCTTGCATGCTTCCGTTGCTGCAATGAACTCGGCTTTTGTAGTTGACAGAGCAACACACTTCTGTAACCTTGATTGCCATGACACAGCTCCCCCTGAAAAATTAATCAGGTATCCTGATGTAGATTTTCTGGAACTAACATCACCAGCCATATCTGCATCAGTGTATCCAACCAACACAGGTTTGTCTTCTCCAAAACACAGGCACATTTTGGAGGTTCCTCGTAGATACCTAAAAATCCACTTGACAGCATTCCAATGCTCTTTACCAGGATTGGAAATGTATCAGCTCACCACTCTGACTGCGTGAGTAATGTCTGGTCGGGTACATACCATGGCATACATCAAGCTTCCCACTGCTGAGGCATATGGAATCTGCACCATCTCTTTCTTCTCCTCATCCGTAGATGGACTCTGCTCAGGACTTAGTCTAAAGTAGTTAGCAAGAGGACAGCTGACTGCTTTAGCTTTATCCATGTTGAACCGTTGAAGTACCTTCTCTATGTACTTCTCTTGGGACAACCATATCTTCTTGGCTTGTCGATCTCGAACAATTATCATCCTGAGAATTTGTTTTGCTGGCCCCAAGTCTTTCATGGCGAAAAACTTGCTTAGCTATGCTTTCAAGCTATTGATTCTGGAAACATTCCGGCCAACAATCAGTATATCATCCACATAGAGCAACAGGATGATGAAGTCATCGTTAGAAAATTTCTGGACGAATACACAGTGGTCTGAAGTAGTCTTCTTGTATCCCTGTTGCCCCATCACAGACTCAAACTTCTTATACCACTGTCTTGGGGCTTGTTTTAAGCCGTAGAGGCTCTTCTTCAATCTGCAAACATAGTCCTCTTTTCCTTTCCGCTGGAAACCCTCTGGCTGCTCCATGTATATTTCTTCTTCCAAATCACCATGTAGGAAGGCTGTTTTGACATCCATCTGCTCAACCTCCAGGTTAAGACTCGCAGCTAATCCCAGCA